>PVIA01002617.1:0-200721 GCA_004024845.1 Tonatia bakeri | reverse complement strand
CCTACCAGTCGACGAGTCTATTTTAACTCCTTGGTGGTCAGACTTCTATACTGTTCAATTTCCTGTCAGTTCTGGTTGTTATCTTGTTTCTAAATTGTTGCTGTCCTTATTTTGGTTGTGCAAGGAGGCACAGTGTGTCTACCTACGCCTCCATCTTGGCTGGAAGTCCCCAAAGTCAAAATACTTGTGTTTAGAGCAAGCTTATAGTTTCTCCAATCAGTCTACATGGTATAGTTACAGTCACGTAAACATATACTATCAAGAATACTGTGTCTTCACCCTGACCAGTGTGGCTCAGTAGGCTGGGTGGACTCCTGCAAAGCAAAAGGTTGCTGGTTTGATTGTGGATCAGGGCACAGATCAAGGCACATACTTAGGCTGCAGGTTTGGTCTTGGTTGGGGTGTGTACATTGGGCAACTGATCAAACCCTCCTTCTCCTTCTCTTCCCCTCTCTATAAAACAAACTAAAAAAAAAAAAAAAAAGCTGTGCCCTTAACTGCAATATGAAGAGTGCTACAATCATACAGTCATATATGTATATTGTTAAACAATGAAAAGTGGACCAAGTGAAGGACAGCTTTTTTTGTCACTAATCTTCCAATATTAAATCTCAAACACTAGAGTAGATATAACATTCTATAATATATACTATTAAATGTGTTTATTATAGTTACATATAATTATATATTATCTATTAACAATATAAGCCCAAAATCTGTTAGTGCTTCTAACTAGAAATGAACTCATAAACTCCCTCCTTCTTCATTATTATAAACAGTAGATATTTATTTTGAAATTTAAGCCTTAATTATATCACTAAAGCAAATATGTTTGTCTTATTAAAAATGAGTTTTCTCTATTTGTGACCCCATATTTTATAAAAGTAATACAACCAGACTTCCAATCAAGACAGTGGCACAGGTAAACACAGCTTGCCTCCTCACAGAACCACGTCAAAATTACAACTAAATTATAAAACAACTGTCTCTTGGAATGGTCAGAAATCTAGTTGAATGGAAGTCTGACAACTATGGAATTAAGAAAACCACATCCATCCAGACTGGTAGTTGGGGTGGAGATGCAGAATGGGCTGGTCCCACATTCATGTGTGGTAGATAAAATTTTGGGATATCTCGTGAGTGAGGACTTCCAGCCCAACACGATGGCCCCCAGTGCTAGGAAGATAAGTCCCCATAACTTATCACTGCAAAACCAGAGAAGATTAAGTCCATGTAAGAAACTTCTGGAATCCCAAGCAATTCCTTTTAAAGAACCCACACACTGATGCACCTACTCAGATTACCTCTCAGCTCCAGCACTGGGGTAGCAGCTTGAAAAGCACCTGTGGCACACAGGGAGGAAGTGAATGGTCTGGCATCAAGGCAATAGTTGGGCAACAGCTTCCTCCAAGACAGAAAGGCAATTATCACTTTTTCTGAACCCTCCACCCACAGAGCCACAGAGCCAGCAGGAGGTGCCATATCTGAGACTCCATTAACCTGGCTAACACTGTATGCCCTCCCCTGGAGATCCCCTGAGACTTCGTCCCACCTAACTTAAGGGCCCACCTAAGCAGTTAACAGAGACTTTTTCATGTAAATGGCTGGTCTTGGCTCATGCTTCACAACTTTCTAAATCCTCTCAAACAAGCAACAGACAGCCTCAGTGAGCCCCTGGCCCCTGCACCTCTTGCCAAGTGGCGTTAGGCTTGGCACTAGCAGCAGCCAGCCTAGACTCACAGCTGGGCTTCATCTGGGAATCACCAAGCCCAGCACAAGTAGCAGCCATCTCAGATTGCTTTATAGCCCAGGAAACCCCAGAGCCTGAAACCCTTGTGGACAGCTATAGACCACATTGAGGCACTACCACCCTGCCCCCTGCACAGATATTCCACGGAGGGCAGAGATTTGTGGTCAGTGGTCACAGCCAGTCCTTAAAGCTGACTGGTCTGGGTAAATCCCTCCCATTGACCTGCCAACAGCAATCAAGGCTCAAACACAAGAGGATACACTCAGCACATATGAAGGGTGCACCCTGAATACCCAGCTTGGGTGATGGGGGAGGCTGTACCACTGGGCCCTATAGGTTACCTACTACATTAGGCCATGCTACCAGGACAGGGAGTCATAGCAGCTCTACATAATACAGGGAGGCTGCCAAAATGAGGAGACAAAGAAACAGGGCTCAAATGAAAGAACATGGAGATCAAAACTCCAGAAAAGAACTAAACAAAATGGAGATAAGCAACCTACCAGATGTAGAGTTTAAAACACTGGTGATAAGGATGCTCAAGAAACTTAGTGAGGACCTCAACAGTGTAAAAAATGCAATCAGGGCCCTGGCTGGTGTAGCTCAGTGGATTGAGCATCAGCCTGCTCACTAAAGGGTCGCCAGTTCGATTCCCAGTCAGGGCACATGCCTGGGTTGCAGGCCAAGTCCCCAGTGGGGGCCACGTGAAAGGCAACTACACACTGATGTTTCTCTCTCTTTCTCCTTCCCTTCCCCTTTCTCTAATAAGAAATAAGTAAATAAAATTTATTAAGAAATAAATTTATTTATTTTAGGGAAGTTTTCTTTTTTTTCAAATAATTTCTCATTTACTTCTACTTCCTCTTTTACTTAATATTTAAGTTTTATTTAATAAATAAAATAAATAAATAAAATCTTTTAAAAAATGCAATCAGGAACTTCTGGCCAAGGAGGAGGCATAAGTAGACATGCTTTGCTTCCTCGAACATCCAGAAGAAGGATCACAACTAATCTCAAAACAAAACACAACTAGGATTGCCAGAAAGTCAAACTATATGGAAGTCTGACCACCAAGGATTTAAAGAAGAAATATTCATCCAAATGGGTAGGAAGGAGTGAGTCAGGGGCAGTGGCAGAGAGGATATGGTGCAGCAGTGATGGTGGCTGCCAGCAGTCCCACATTCACCTGGGGCAGATAAAAACTGGGAGGGACATCTGGGGAGCAAGCCACCCCAGCCCCATGCTAGACCACAGAGCCCAAGGTCCCAGTGCTGGGAAATAAAGCCTCATAACTTCTGGCTGTAAAAACCAGTGGAGGTTGGGGTGGTGGAAGAAAATGCCGGTCTCTCAGGAGAGTCTGTTTAAAGGTCCTGCAGGATCCTAGAATGTATAAAACCCCACCCACTCTGGGATTCAGCACCATGGTAGCAGCTAGAAGGGTGCCAGTCACAAAAGGGAAGTGAAGAAAGTGACTGGAAATAGGGTGAGAGCCAAGCAAGTGGCAACGTTCTCTATCTAACCCCTCTTCCACATACAGCACCACAAAGTAGCAAAGCAGGTTGCCCCATTCTGGCAAATACCTAGGGCTCTGCCCCTTACAACATAACAGGTGTGCCAAGACAGAGTCAAAGTAGTTCTACCAAATACACACAAGCAAACACAAGGAGGCTGCCAAATTGAGGAGACAAAGAAGTATGGCCCAAATGAAAGAATAGATCAACATTCCAGAAAAAGAACTAAGCCAAATGGAGATAGCCAACCTATGAGATGTGAAGTACAAAACACAGGAGATAAGGAGGCTTAGAGATCAATGAATATGGACAATGCATAAAGGAAGAAATGAAGGCTACATTAAGTGAAATGAAGAAAAATCCATGAGGAACCAACAGCGAAGGGAAGGAAACTGGAGTTCAAATAACAATTTGGAACATAAGAAAGGAATAAACAGTCAACCAGTACAGAATGAAGAAACAAGAATTCAAAAATATGAGGAGAGAATAAGAACACTCTGGGACACCTCCAAAAACACTAACATCTGAATCATAGGGATGCCAGAAGGAGAAGAGGAAGTAGAAGTAAATGAGAAATTATTTGAAAAAAAAGAAAACTTCCCTAATTTGGTGAAAGAAATAAACATACAAGTCCAGGAAGCACAGAGAGTCCCAAACAAGTTGGATCCAAACAGGGCAACATCAAGACACATCTTAATTACAATGCCAAAGGTTAAAGATAAAGAAAGAATATTAAAAGCAGCAAGAGAAAAACAGAGTTACCTACAAAGGTGTTCCCATAAGACTATCAGTTGATTTTTCAAGAGAAACTTTGCAAGTAAGAAGAGGCTGGCAAGAAGAACTCAAAGTGATGAAAAGCAGGGATGTGCAAACAAAATTACTCTATCCAGTAAAACTATCATTTAGAATGGAAAGGCAAATAAAGTGCTTCCCAGACAAGGAAAACTAAAGGAGTTCATCATCACCAAGCCCTTATTATATGAAACGTTAAAGGGACTTATTTAAGAAAAAGAAGATCAAATCTATGAACAATAAATGGCAAAAAATACATATCTATCAATAGCTGAATCTAAAAAACAAAATAAGCAAATGAGAACGGACACAGAATCTTGGCCACAGAGAACATTTTGATGGTTGCCAGATGGGGGTGGGATAGGGGAGAACGGGTTAAGAGATGAGGAGGTTAAGAAGTATAACTAGCCTGGCTGGTGTGGCTCAGTGGATTGAGCATGGTGGGCCTGAGAACCAAAGGGTCTTGGGTTCAATTCCAATTCCCAGTCAGGGCACATGCCTGGGCTGCGGGGCAGTCCCCAGCAGGGGGCGTATGAGAGGCAACCATACATTGATGTTTCCCTCCCTCTCTTTCTCCCTCCCTTCCCCAGTCTAAAAATAAGTAAAATATTTAAGGGAGAAAAAGAAGTACAAATAAGTACAAATAGCTATAAAATAGCCATGTGGATGTAAACTGTGGTGTAGGAAATGGAGTAGCCAAAGTACTTATACACAAGACTCTTGGACATGGGGTGGGGCTTGAACTTGGTGGGGGGCTTGCCTGAGGGAGTTGGGGCTGTGGGTGGAGGGGGGCAAAGAGGGACGATTCAGGACAACTGTAATAGCATAATCAATAAAATGGAATTTGAAAAAATAAATCCTAACGCTAAGAGCATAATTAAGTCACAATGTCATTAATAAAATGAAACTAAATGGTGGATATATGTAATTCTTCATGTTCCACGTTCTTCTCCACCCCCACCCACCACAAACGAACCAAGCAGGAAAATCGAAGGGAGCCTCTGGTTCAAGGTTACAGGACCTGTAAGTTACAGTAGAGCGGGAAAAAATCCAAGTCTCCAACATCGGCAACATTTAGTTTTGCAAGAACCAAAGTGCGAGGGCAAGGACCTCTATCAGAAACGGGAAAATCACGTCTGGTCCTCTGGCACGCAAAAGGAACAGAAGGGGGTTCACTGCCAGGCACAAACTCCTACAAGCCCAGCAGGCCGTAAGCCCTGTATGCAAAGTTAAAACTTTCCGCCACCAACACCAGCAGGACACAAGGGAGGAGGCAGGCAAAGACCAAAAGCACCGGAGGCGGAGTTGCTTTATCAACTGTTTCCAAAGTTGCTTTGCCGATGATTCACCGCCTCTCGCGAGGGCGGTGAACCACAGACACAGACGGCCGGCCGGGATAGGGGACGAGCCACCAGCCCCAGGTTTAGAAGCCGGCGCCCTAATTCCTCAAAGGCAGAAACTAGGAAACCCTTTCTCTCGGTGTCTGGTTCCGCCTTACCTAATATGCCCCCGGACCCCACAATGCAGCAGGGCCAGGCGGAAAACTATCCTGGTCGCGGCGCCCCCGTTTAGTACCTGACGTTCCGCGCAGACCCCTGCGCCAATGTCGGGGTTCCAGCTGCCACTGCCAACTTTGGACGACATCCCGAGACGGAGATCACCTTTTTCAGGGTCCTCTGACCGGTCCGAGCTGCCATGATCGTCTCACTGAAGCCGGTAGCCACCTTCGCGACCAAACTCAGGACACCGCCCATCTCCGTCCGGGCCAAGTCCCGCCCGCTCCAGCGCCTTCCAGCCAATCGACAGCCCTACTCCCTAGTCTCCAGACCTGCCTCTTCTTCCTCCCCGATTACGCAAAGCTTACGCCAACTCCCACCGCCTTAGGCCCGAGCGTAAACGGGCTCATCACCTAGCCAGCCAATCAGAGGGAGCGCCGGGAAGTTCGGACACACCCACTCCCTTGGCGGCCTCCGGTTCTCGCCGCGCGCTCCCGCGTTTCGCGTTGGACCCTGTGGCTGTTTACTCCACGTCTCGCGCTGGAACTCTTCCCAGGATTCGCCAACTGCCGCTGTTCTTTGGGCACTACTTTCGGTCGCGAGGTTCGGCTCGTGAGTTTATCCCAAGGCGGAAGGAAGCCGGATTTTCTGTGTTAATTGTATAACTGTCCAAACCGGTAAGTGCTGAGCCGAGGTCGCCATCGCTCCAGGCTGCCAAGTCTGGCCGTCAGTCTTGCTGTTAATGATTGTCTAACAATACCCGCCGTGCTTACCCCACGGGGTTGTCCTGAGGGTAACATAAGGTCACGTCCTTAGGGAACAGACTTCGGTTCTGTGTGCCTTCTTTCTGCGTAACCAACATTTTAATTGGTGTTCGTGTGTCGTTTGGGTTTTCCTTATTCCATACAAACCAGACACCTTTGCTTTGATTCACCCATTCAGGAATCAGTCATCAAGTCCTGACATTTTTTTTTCTCCTCCTTTTGTTTCCAGGTCCTTATTTAACCCGTGTGCATCAGTTTCCTGTAAACTGAGGATAACAATACTACCTACTGCATACAGTTTGCGGAGTAGATGAAATACTAGTTGATGAAATGTAGTAAACATATTTTGGGAGCGCTTACTCTTTACCGCTTTAGGTGCTGTATAAATGAACAAAAGCCTTTATCATTATAGATCTTAGTTTTAGAGGGGGAAATCCACTAATTAGTATGTAATACGTCAGGTAAAAAATCACGTGCAGTGGAAAAATGTAAAGCAGAGTAAGGAGATGGAAAGGGGTAAGGTGAGGTGCTATTTTATGTAGGGTGGTCAGGTGGGCCTCTGAGGAAGTGATATTGAACAAAGGCCTAAATGAAGCGAGGAAGTGAATTGTGTGAATATTTGGTGGGAAAGTTACTTCAGGTGGAGGCATGTGCAAGTGTAAAGGGCCCAGGCGGGAAAATTTTGCCGTTTTATGAAGAGCAAGGGCTTTGGATTACAGTGAGGGAGGAAAAGGGCTGCAAGTGAGGTCAGAGATAGTGAGGGCTTTGTCAGAGTGCCTGGGTGGTCATGGTACCAATTTGGATTTTATGCTAAGTGTAAATGGAAGTCATTTGAGTTTGAGGGTAGAAAAGTGACTTGATCTTAATTACATTTACAGAAATATTACCTGCTGTGTATGTGTATGATTGTTATTTTCTACTCTTGCTTTGTTCATTGTAGTCATCCCTTACTAGATGCTTTGTAGAGTGAGTTGAAATCCCCAGTACAAAGTTTGTCAGACACTTAAATACAACATAGGATGTACTTGTCGATTCAGGTGGTTCTGTAGCTGTATCCAAACAATTTTTATGTCAGATTACCTTTAAATTCCCAATCCCTGCTCTTCGTGCCTTAAATCCTAAATATTTCCAGTAATGTCTTCCTTTAACATTTTGATCATATAACTTCCCTGCTGAAAAACCACAGTGGTTACCAGTGCCTACAAAATGCAGGCATTATACTGTCACCTCCTACTAAATTTTATTCCAAACTATTGGTATTGTTAACTAGAAGGCCTGTTAAACATGTGTAGTACAGTACATGATGTACTTATGAACTTAATATAAAGCCTCTTTTTATTAAAGTCAGCATTTACTCATTCATCTCTTCCCAGATAAATGAAAATACCTACTGAATTGGGCAACCCAGTTAAGTAGTTTCGTAATAAGTAAAAAATTAAGCTCTGGCCAGTTGGAGCATCACCCCGTACACCAGAAGGTTTCAGGTTTGATTGCCAGTCGGGGCACATACCTAGGTTGCAGGTCAATCCCTGGTCGTGGCGTGTCTGGGAGGCAACTGATCAGTGTTTCTCTGTCACCTGATGTTTTTCTCTCTTTTAAATCAATAAATATATCCTCAGATGAGGATTAAAACAATTTTAAAGGCAAATAAAGGATCTTTATAATAGATGACAGTGTATGTGTTCATTTGACTTCTCAGCAAAGAATAATATGTCATAAGCTTAAAGGTGATAATAAACTCTGGTTCTGTTCCAGATGACAGTGCTTTCATAAGTTGAGGATTAAAAGGTCTGTCTGTAGAATATGAAAAGATTGGTAGTAAATTAAGCAGCCCAGACCTGTGGGAAACTATCTTAGAGTCCAAACCCACTATGCTGTCAGAAATATATTTTATATAATGCCACATATTAAATATTCTAGCCAAAGTAACAACCTGAATCTGATCAAACTTTTTGATGTGCTGGTTTACACAGGAAATAGAAGGACATGTTAAATGACATGAAGGGGACACAATCTGCAAAACACAGAGTATGGGAAACTCCATCAGACAAAATCCAATTTCTTCAAATAAATGCCAAGTAAAGAAGGAGGAAAGGGGGACTGTTATAGATTTAAAAGATTTAGGGGCATTATTTGGATTTTGTTTTGAAGTAACTAAAAAGACATGTGACTAAAAGACTGGGAAATTCAACTGAAATTTTTACTTCCCGTAGAGAGTCACACTGAAGATTCTATAGGATGAGTATGTCTGCAGTTTGCTTTAAAGTAATCCAGTGATCCAGTGTGGGCAGGGGAATAAAGTAAATGAAACAAAATTGATCATTTGTTGATAATTATTGAATGGAATGATGGGTGCACAGAAAGTTTATAATAGTATGAGATCTAATTTTTACAGATGTTTGAAATCTTCCATAATAAAACTAAATATACATTTACTTACTGAATATACATTGTTTCTGTCTTTCACCTTTTATTTTTTTTTTAATTTTATTTTTAGAGGGGAAGAGAGAAAAAGAGGAATATAAACATCAAGGTAAGAGAGAAACATTGATGGGTTGCCACTCATATGTGCCTGGATCTGGAACTGAACTGGCATCCTAGGCATGTGCCCTCACCAGGAATCAAAACTGCAACCTCTCATTTCATGGGAAGACAACCAGCCACTAGTCAGGGCTGTCTTTCTCCTTTTAGATCAATAGAATAATCTTCCTAGCATGCTCAATCATCTCATACAGAGACTATCTTTGTGGAATGTTTAGTTGAAAGAATACCTTCCTTGACTGAATCTGGAACTGAGTTGCAAGAGATTACTGCTGTTACAGCTGTTACTTTCTGATAAAAATAGGACTATCAGCCCTGGCTGGCATAGCTCAGTGGATTGAGTGTGGGCTGTGAACCAAAGCATTGCAGGTTCGATTCCCAGTCAGGGCACATGCCTGGGTTGCAGGCCACGGCCCCCAGCAACCACACATTGATGTTTTTCTCTCTCTCTTTCTCTCTCCCTTCCCTCTCTAAAAATAAATAGATAAAATCTTTAAAAAAAATCAAAAGCATTTCTCTGTGCCAGCAATGAATCAGTAGGAAAAAAAAACTGTCAGACACATATTAAAAAAAAAATGGGAGTATCGAAGGAGATTATCTAGCTAGACAGTTTGCCCTCACTGACTGGCTTTGCTAGTTAGGGACCAGTCAGGAAAATCATAGTTATTTTAAAAGAAAATTTAATATAAGGACATCGTTAAACAGGGATTAGAGAACTACCGTGACAGAGAGGATACTGCCCTGACCGGTGTGGCTCTGTGGATTGCGTGTTCTGCAGACTGAAGGGTCACCAGTTTGCTTCTTGGTCAGGATGCATGCCTGGGTTGTGGGTCAAGTCCCTGGTTGGGGGTGTTCTTGATGGGTGTTTCAGGCAACCAATCAATGTTTTTCTCACACATCAGTGTTGCTCTCCCTCCCTTCCCCTCTCTCTAAAAGTAAATAAAATCTTTAAAAACAAAAGCAAAAAGAGGATATTGAGATAAGAAAGTAGTAATACCTGCGAGAAGTAGGTACCACCTCATGATCCCAAGACCACCGGTAGGTTCAATGACTTGCTAAGAGGACTCTCAGGACTCAACTGATAGTTGCTACACAGCTATGATTTTTAAAAATTTTATTTATTTATTTTTAGAGAGAGGGGAAGGGAGGGAGAAAGGGAGGGAAACAGTGACTGGTTGCCTCTAGCAAGATCCCAACTGGGAACCTGGCACTGAACTCAGGCATGTGCCCTCACTGGGAATTGAACTGGTAACTTCAGTTCACAGGTTGGTGCTCAAACCACTAAGCTACACCAGCCAGGGCAGCTATGATTTTTTTATAGTGAGAAGGTGCAGAGCAAACTCAGTAAAGGGAAAAGGAGCATATGGGATGTCTGGGGGCACTGAGTACATACTTCAAGGATCCTTTCCCTGTGTGTGAAGTCCTAGAATCACACAGGACATGCTTAATTCTGATAAGTTCTGATGTGACATGTTGCCAACGTTAGAGATTCTATGGCCAGAATTTTGGGGGAGCTGATCATGTAGACTCCACAAGGAAAGCTGATGTTTGGCATAAACCGTATTGCTTGCACAGTTTAGCCACAGTGAGACAGTCTTACTGGTCTGGGGGTGGTGGGGACCCTCCTGAAATCCAAGTTCCCAGATGCCAGGCAAGAATCCTTGTAAGCAGGTCTCTCAAAGGATAGCAGGTAGGCCTGACTCCTTTCTGTACACTCCCCTAGCACTAGGGTAACAAGTTGGAATTATTAGAATTTACAGACGTGGTGGAGGGGTCCGGAAATGCTGAAACCAAGGGGAGGAGTGAACTGCTTGGTTGCTGCTAGTGCCCGAGAAGTGTGGAGACACCGCACACACTCTCAAACTCCACGAGCTAGACTGAAGATATCTGAGGAAGAAGCAGTGATTGATGGCTCACCTGAGGTGGTGCAGGGAGGCCTCTGGATTCAGCCCTTCCGCACATTTGCTAAGGCCCCACGAAACAGGTTTAGGGATGTCAAGTATCGCACAAACTGGAGACCAACAGAGCCAGCAGGTAAACCCTTGTTTTCTGACTTTGGAATGCTCTTCTCTACTATAAGACTTTTTGAAAGATGTAGCAGCAATCGTGTTATACTAAAATATGAGCTTTTTTTTTTAAAGCTCATTTAAAAAAAAAAAAAGCTCAATTAGAGTCAAACTAGAAATTTGAACAAAATCATTGTCTATCTAGGGAGGACTACAAAGAATGACACCATCATCTAGAGGTTCTCAGCTTTCCAGATCCAGAAATTACCAGTTTAGGGCATTAAGGGTTTATTTCTAAAAATGGATTTTTCCTGGTTATATGACCAGCCTCTTATCAAATCCTAGAATTCCCCTTTTGCTACTCCGTGTCACATATTGTGGCATCCAGCCAGACAGAGCTGCTTCTAGATCTTCTACAGACACCCTGGTGTTTGACGACTACTGTTCTCTTTCCCTAGAGGATCCTCCTTCCTATTTGCACCCCTATCTCCACTGCTCCTTTTCCCCTGGCTGACTCCTTTTCATCCTATGAGGCTGACCCAGTGTCACCCCACCCAGGAAATCTCACCTTAGGAATTAGCTATAGTGGTAGATAGCATGGTTTGATATTTCTTCTGTACAGTCTTCCTAAAATACCACAGACGTCTCTAACTACTCTAACCACTTTGGATATCAGTGTTTCTATGTCTTTCTCCCAGCACCGGACTGAAAAGCTACTGGGGTTTCTGTGGTATTTCTATAATATATGAAGATAATAGGCAAATGTTTCATATTAGGATTACCATTTTTAAAACTCTGAGACATAATTTCTATTCTCCTATCTTGTCTTTTTGGTGTGAAACATTTCTTTAGTAAGTTTGTATATAATGTGGGTTTCAGAGTCTGTGCCATCCACAAGTACTACATTTCATTGAGATGCTCTTAAAAGTGCTTTTGTTCTGTTGACATCTGGGATGTAGTTGGTTTAGGCCAGGCCACCTGCCCTCATTTAAAGCTGTCAGTCACTCTCTTCACTGTTGCCTCACCTCATTTAAATTAAGCCCATTTCCCTTTCACTCATATCTTTTCCCTTTTAGTTTTGGGATTATTTTTCTTAATAGAAAAGAAAGAAACAAAAGAATTGGGGAGTTCACTTTGTCTTCTGTTATATTGAACTATCTACCTCAAGCAATGGAAATAGTTTCATGATTCTTGCTCCAAACAAAAGACTTTTTATTTTCCTTAGCATTTTATTATAAGCCTCAGCTCATTGAATTTAGCCTTTCTTACACTATTCTGATAGATTTCTGCCACTTTTAAATTTCTTTCCTCCACTCAAGAAAATTTTATTTTAGCCTTTTCTTAGGTTATTAAGTTTATAACCTGCTAAATGTTTTACCCAAATGTGGGAAAACTGCCTTAAAATGCAAAGCACAATCAAATAATTACATGAAAAGAAAAAACAAAAATCCATTAAAACCAAGCTCTTTTAGCTGGCAGCAGTTACAATTGATAATTCATATTTTTTAAAAGTTGCATGTCTTTAAAAGGTTGCATAGTTACAAGATGATTCATTGCTGATTAACTGTTGAGCAGTTTTATTTAAGAGGAAACAATATATTTAATAAATTGTAATTCAGTAGACTACCCTAGATTTAATTAATTAAAATGTAATTATATGACTTGGTTTATTCTTTGGCTGCATTCTTATATTGATAAACTTTTAATTTAAACATATTAACATACCTTAGCTTTTTTTTTTTTTTTTCCTAAACAGGTTTTATTACACAGAGTGGAAGGCTCAGTCCTTCTTGGCTGCTGCCTTCCTTGAGGCTGCAAGGACATTGCTCAGCTCCTCTGTCTTCCTCTTGGCACAGATGTGTGTCCCCACCCTTTTCTTGATGAATTTCAGGGCCCTCTTGTCCATAAAGACCTTGAGCAGCTCCTTGGCGCGCTGCTCTTAGGGGACAAAGCCACACACCTCTTGGATCATGTCCCACATGCACGGGTGGCGGTTGTGCCTTGGCTTGCTCATGTTCTCTGTCTCTTGGTGGCCCTTGTTGAGGCCCAGGGCCATGGGGTAGCAGAGAGCCATGGCTGCTGTTCAGGCATGGTGGAGCAGCTATTTTAGCTTTCTTATATAGAAATCCATTTTCTACTCTTGGGAATGTAGGACATGGTCTACATTCAGAGACTGTTTTACTGCCTGATTACATTTCTTGGTTTCACATTTAAGACTTTAATTTATAAAAAGTAAATTTTGTGGTCTTCAGTTTAAGAATGGGTGAATGCAGAAACATCATGTTGGAGAAAATAAAGAGATCCCATACTAAAAACAAATCAAAACACAACTAGTTGTACAGTTTTAGAGAACTTAATAAATAGTAAGTCAACGTTTAAGTCCATCAAGTTTGGTGTCTGAATAAAAAGTATGTATCAGTGTTACTATATAGATGACTGCTATTGGGGATATACAGAATTTTCAAAATCACCGTGCACCGTTTATCTGCGTGTTTGGTGCACTGAGTTTGTGGTGATTGCCCTCTTCTCAGCAGAATATTTTTTCCTGTATGATTCCAATGTGTGTGTTACTGAGTCTCAGAGAACTCAAATTTCGGGCTGAGCATGTTCTCCCCCGCCCCCTGTTCCCTGCCCAGAGATAGATAATGATACGCTCTTGGTTTTACAAGCATCTTCAAAAGATATGAAAACCTATAAAACACAAATGTGATGCTTAGTCTGCGGGTGCTCAGGGCAAGATCTATTTACTCAAACGGCCAGTGCAGTCTTGTGATACGTGTACAGACAGCACAGCCATGCAGTAGCATCTCCCTTCTGCACTTCAAGGCACATCACACATTCCCCAGCATTTTCACTCAGCGCACTCTTAGATTACCAGTTTGATACGAAAGGATATAACTCAGGAATGGACTGACGGAAGAAATGTGCAGGGCAAGGTATGTGGGGAGGAGTTTGGAGATTCTCTGTTCTCTAAGCGTGCCACTCTCCCCGATTTCTACATGTTCACCAGCCCAGGAGCTCCTGATTTATTTTTCTTATGTAGGCCTTCTTTCATCTTTTTCCTTTTTATTAAGTCTGATTTTTATCAGGAAGCTTCTTATTTATTCATATTAGCATCTTTATGCTTGAACTATTTCCTTCCTTTTTTGGAATAATTTTTGATTTTATAATATGTAATTTTTACCAACACCCATCTTCTTAAACAATCTTCTCATTAAGAATCTCTGGTGTAAAAATTACATAGTATGCATACTGAATGTGTTTGTTTATGTATAACATTAATGAGTACCTAAAACACTCAGCCTTTGAGGAATGAAACAGGCAAGGAAAAACTTTACTTTTCATTTTACATCTTTTTTGAGGGGTACTATTTGAATAGTTTGTAATATACATTGTTTTTTGGTATCAAAACTAAATTTTTCATGACATTGGATTTAGCAGTAATTTCCTGGATATGACCAAAAGGGAAATGCACAAGCAACAAAAGAAAAAAATAGGCCCTTGCTGGTGTAGCTGAGTGGATTGAGCACAGGCCTGCGAACCAAAACATAGCTGGGTTTGATTCCTAGTCAGGGCACATGACTGGGTTGCAGGCCGCATCCCCAGTATGGGGTGTGCTAGAGGCAACCATACATTGATGTTTCACTCCCTGTCTTTCTCCCTCCCTTTCCCATCTCTCTAAAATAAATAAATAAAATCTTAAAAAAAGAAAAAAATACATAAATTGGACTTAAAATTAAAACTGTTTGTGTATCAAAGGACGCTGTCAACGCAGTGAAAGTTAACCCATAGTGAATTAGAAAAAGCTCAGTTTTCCACCACTTCTTTACTACTCACACAAAACACTTCACTGATTGCCAGGTACTGTATGTGGAGGTTTTCCCCTGCACCAAGCAGTTCTCTGTGACACCAGTTGGGCGTTCACAGTTTAACTCAATTCTGATACTGTCTACCTGGTGACAACATCAGATACCACAGGTTAAGGCAGGGATGTCAAACTCATTTTCACTGGGGGCCACATCAGCCTTGAGGTTGCCTTCAAAGGACTGAATGTAATTTCAACTCCTAATTTGACAGCCCTGGGTTAAGGGCTCAGTCGCACAAGGCTGCTCACACCTACTTCAGACTGCCAAACACAAGTAGTAGGTCTCTAGGTTACCACAACTGTCTGATTTGACTAAATTAGCAGTTCTCATGACCCTCTGCTCAGGTTTGATTACTTTTCTTTTTCTAAAGATTTTATTTATTTATTTTTAGAGAGAGGGGAAGGGAGGGAGAAAAATATCAATGTGTGGTTGCCTCTCATGTGGCCCCCACTGGGGATCCAGCCCACAACCCAGGCATGTGCCCTGACGGAATCAAATCAATGACCCTTTGGTTCACAGCCCATGCTCAGTCCACTGAGCTATACCAGCTAGGGCTTAATTACTTTTCTAGTGTGGTTCACAGAACTCAGGAAAACACATTTTACAGTTTATTAAATCATTTGATAAAGAATACAGATGAACAGCCAGATGGAGAAATACATAGGGTGAGGTCTAGAAGCATCCAAGCACAGGAACTTCTGTCCCCATAGAATTGACATGTGTCACCCTCCTGGTGTGGATGTGTTTGCCGGCCTGGAAGCTCTGCAGATCCCATGCTATTGGGGTTTTATGGAGGCTTCCTCACATAGGCACTATCATTTATTAACTCCATTTCCAGCCCCTATCTCCTATTTGGAGAAGGGGGCAGTGCCAGTGCTGAGAATTCCAAGCTTCTCTAACTATGACTTGGTCTTTCTGGTGAGCAGCCCCCATTGAGGAGCCACCCAGAAGCCCATCGAGAGTCACCTCAATAGAACCAGAGAACCTGCTAGTGCTTTTACACATAGGAATTCACAAGGGTTTTATGAGTCCTATGTCAAGGACAGGGTCAGAGACCAAATATTAGAACAAGAGATGCTCCCAGTGCTCTTATCACTGAGGGGTTTTCAAGGGTTTTAGGAGCTTTGATAGGGACCAGGGCAGAGGCATTATATAAATTAAATAAAATAAATAAATAAATAAATAAATAAATAAATTTATGATTCACACATAGGATGGGGAAAATATTTGCAAATCATATAGTATCTGATGAGGTTAAATGTCCAGAATAAATAAGAACTGTTAAAACTTAACAGGAACAAAAAAAAACCCAACTTAAAAAATGGACAAAAGACTTAGACATTTCTCTAAAGAAGATTACAAATGGCCAATAAGCACATGAAAAGATACTCAATGTACTTAGCCAACATGGAAATACAAGTCAAAACTGCAATGAAAGACCACTTCACATCTACTAAGATAGCTACTTAAAAAAACACCAGAAAATAAGTGTTAGTGAAGAAGCGGAGAACTGGATTACTTATACATTGGTTGCAGGAATGTAAAGTGGTGTAGCCACTGTGGAATAAAGTTTGGTGGCTCCTCAAAAAGTTAAACATAGAATTATCATGAGTCATCAGTTCAACTCATATATATATATATACATACACACACATATACACACACACGCAAGAATTGAAAACAGACTCAAAGAGGTATTTGTACATCAGTGTTCATCACAGCATTATTCGGGATAGCCAAAAGGTGAAAATAATCCAAGTGCCCATCAGTAGAAGAATGAATAAGCAAAATGTGGTATATACATACAATATTATTCAGCCTTAAAAGGGAATGAAGTTCTTGTCATATATGCTACCACATGGATGAACCTTGAAAATATTATGCTAAGTGAAATAAGCCAGATACAAAAGGACAAATGTATGATTTCATATACATGAAATATCTTTTTTTGAAGACTTCATTTATTTTTAGCGAGGGGGGAAGGGAGGGAGAAAGAAAGGGAGAGAAACATCAAGATGCAGTTGCCTCTCAACGCGCCCCTTCCTGGGGACCTGGCCTGGGCATCCCAGGCATGTGCCCTGACTGGGAATTCAATCAGCGACCCTTTGGTTTGCAGGCCAGTGCTCAATCCACTGAGCCACACCAGCCAGGGCTATGTATAAAATATCTTGAAAAGGAAAATTCATAGAGGGTTAGACATTAGCGGAAGCTTTAGAGGAGGGCAAATGGGAAGTTGTTCCTTGATGGTTGTAATTTCTGCTTGGTGTGATAAAAAGTTTGGATACAGATATTTGTGAGAGTTGCACCACAATTTGAATGTACTTAAGGCCACTGGACTGTATATCAAAGAATGGTTAAAATGGCATATTTTATGTTCTATAAGTGTACCACGCAGATATCGTGGGTTTGGTTATAGGCCACTGTAATTAAGTACCACAATAAAGTGAGGTACTTAATCTTTTTGTATGTACTTTACAAAACAAAATAAAAGATGGCAACCCATGGGCCAGAGTTTACTCTCTCTTGCTTTAGGAAATTTTGGCCTGAGTACCTACTTAACCCTGCTTTCTCCACCCACCTAAGGATTCCTGGGACCATTTATATTGACAGACTAAAAGCAAGATATCCCTGCTTGTTATTCTTGCTTACTTTCTAACTTAAAAGCCCTCCTAACAATCATCCTCTTTATTCTCAGCTCATTATCTCCTCATTATAATAATATCCTCATTATTCTACACCTCAGTATCTTCTCTGATTTCCCCCTTCAGCCTTTACTTTTTGTGTTCTGGAACCTCTAATTTGTGATTCATAAACTTCCCTACTCCTCAATACATCTTTTATTATAAGCATTTTTAAAAGATTTTATTTATTTTTAGAGCAAGGGGAAGGGAAGGAAAGAGGGAGAGAATCATTGATGTTTGTTTGACTCTTGCACACCCCCTACTGGGGACCTGGCCTGCAACCCAGGCATGTGCCCTGACTGGGAATCAAACCAGCAACCCTTTGGTTTACAGGCTGGCACTCAATCCACTGAGTCACACCAGCCAGGGTATTATAAGCATTTTTGCTTTCATTTCTTTTATATTTCTGTTAGGGTATTGTATTGATGTTTCTTAAACTATCTGTGATCAGCCCGGCCTGGTGTGGCTCAGTGGGTTGTTCCACAAACCTAAAAGTCACCAGGATTCCCAGTTAGGGCACATGCCTGGGTTGTGGGCCAGGTCTCTGGATGCAGGCATGCCAGAGTCAACCACTTGATGTTTCTTTCTCTCGTGCATTGATATTTCTCTCCTTTTCCCTCCCTTCTACCTTTGAAAAAAAAACATAAAATCCTAAAAAAATATCTGTGATCGGGCCATAGTCTCTATAATTTTTATTTCAGCAGAGCACAGGTGTTGTAGCCTATAGGGTTGAAAACAATTGCCTTGGCTGAGTCTGGGCTCCCTTGTGAAGCTCTTCTGTGCTGCTCATTTCTTTCTCACCAATAGGCACATTTTATCTAAAAGTGGGGGTGGGTGGTGGTGTGTTACAGACACATACTTATGAACACTTGCATACATTTATCTCTTCTTCTGACCACAGAATACTGGAGGTCTGTTTGCCTTTCCAGAATTCAGCTACAGATGAGAAACAAGGCCTTAATATGCAGCATTTCTCAATGTATGGAGGCTATCTGTAAAGGAATTATCAGCTCACCCTCCCTGGTGTGTCTCAGTTAGTCGGATGTTGTTCCTCGAAGTGAAAGGTCCCCAGTTCAATTACTGGTCAGGGCACATGTTTAGGTTGTGGGTTCGGTCCCTCATTGGGGCACATGCAAGAGGCAATTGATCAATGTTTCGCACACTGATGTTTCTCTCCCTCTCTCCCTCCCTTCCGCTCTCTCTAATAAATAAATATTTTTTTAAAAAAGGATTATCAGCTTTTAGGCTCCCCCTCAAACTTACTGGAATTTGGGTTCACAACCTACACTTTTAAGAAGCTCCTCAGGGGACTTCAGCACGCTTAGAGTTTGAGAATTACTGCATCAGTGGGAAAGAAAGGTTTCAGAACTGAGAGTGTGTTCATGTGCCGCCCCCTCCTTCACCCTTGCCAACTTCCACACATGGAGACTCCTACAGAGGCATAACCATTGACAAATTGCCATGAAGGAAAAAAAGACTATAAAAATTATTTTTGATTAATTACCGTTTCCAAGAAAGAAAAGTTTTTGGAGAATTTTGGGAAGGGACATTTGCCAACCTATGTATTAGCTATATACTACCCGTGTACTTCAAGTTCAAGAGAACAGGACCATTGTGCCCCTCACTCCTTACCACTGCTTTCAGACCATTATTTTTTTTAAGGTTTTATTTATTTTTGGAGAGAGGGTCAGGGAGGGAGAAAGGGAGAGAAACATTGATGTGTGGTTGCCTCTCAAGCGCCCCCTACTGGGGATCTGGCCTACAAGCCCTGGGTGGTGTGGCTTCATGGATTGAGTGCTGGCCTGCGAACCAAAGAGCTGTTTGTTCGATTCCCAGTTAGGGCAGACCATTATTTACTCAGCTGTTTGTGAAAGCCCAAACTTCGTTGAGGCTCATAGCCTTAGGGGGGAATGCCATTCTCTCTCTGGCTGCATCGTTTTCATTTCACAGAAGTCACTTGTACTGTATACTTGGGGTGAATGTTATGGTGGGCTGCCCAGATTCCTTCCTTTCTCCCCTCATAACCAGAACTGTTGGGTGTTCTGTTGGTGACAGCTCTCTGATGCATCCTTCTCTGGGTATTGCTTGTAGGTAAAAAAGACCTACCTCTCCCAAGGTCATGCCCTTTCTTGGGGAATCTCACATGCAAAATCTTGTTGTTATGGGGGCATAAAATCCCAACTCCTTTGCCCCAGTTTAGAACAGCTCTGAAGGGCCACCCCATCTCCAGAGTTCCCTGTGGAATAGGTTGAGGTCTTTGCTGAACTAGGTGGCAGTTCAACATCATCCTCTGCCCTGTTCTGATTCCTTCTATCTCCCAAAGGTGAGGATCCTGGGGATACCTGACAAACTTCTTGCATGCACACCTCCATCTCAGAGTCTGCTTCTTAGGGAACCCAACCTGTGATCCAAGAAAGCAAACTCTAAAATGGTATTTTTCTATCTGGGTCACCTGCAGTCTGGCTGCCAGTGAGGACCCTGTCACTGGTGGCACTAATAACTCCTACTGGGATATTAGGAGAAAGACACTGAAAGGCTGAGAGTGATTAATCACCATTAAAGGTAAAGTATAAAAGCTGGAGGGTATTCTTGGTTGTATATAGAGTCTCATGTGTGCATCCAGAGAGCAAAAACAAGCTGATGGTCAGTTACTGGACTTAACACTAAGAGTAGCGGAGCTCCAAAGTTGAAAAGAATTTTTAGCCTCAGCACCTCTCCTACAAAAAGTGAGTGCCCTGATTGGGAAGGATTGCTATGCTGAGAAATAGAACAAGGACATCAGGGTTAGTACTCTGAAGAAACTTGAAATCCTAGATTTCCCTGAATCACCTGGGCCTAGAGAAGTGGCCTAATCCTCCCTGTCATAAAAGTAGTGCTCCTTCTTTGCTTGAAGAAGACACACGGACCACTGACTTATAAGACAACAGGTGCACCACTTAGTAACTTTCCTCAGTTTTCCTCTTGAACCCCAGACCAATAACTGGGGTTAATTCATATATCACCTAGCCAAGGAAATGCTGGGCCTTCTAAGGGAGGAAAGAGATGCCTCAAAGGAGTCAAAGGACCTAAACCATATGTACCATCAGGAGTTGGAAGGCGACATAAGGAACTGAATCGAGAGTCCTCAATCAAGGCACAGGGAGGGGTAGCTGGACATAATGTTAGACAGGGAGTGTTTATCAATATGGCAGCACTATCCCATGATATGGAATATCCTGACAAGGATCTAGGGAGGCAGTGCTAACATTCTGTTTACTAGAGTGGCTTTTAGAAACTCAGAGAAAGCAATGGCCCACACTAAGTGGTGCAGAATGGCAAAACTACTGTGAGATAGGGCATAAGAAGGAGTGAAAAGGCTCAGAGAAGTGGGTGTGCCAAAATAGATATTGTATGCTAAGGCCAGAAAACTTGACAGATGACTATGCTCTATGGAGTGGCTCAGAGAACATTCTGTTCCCTAAAGCAATAAGGAATGTGAGAGAGGTACCAACATCACTGAACAGGACCAAAACTAGGGCTCAGTGAGTGAGGTACTCACCTTAGATGCAAAATTAAAGGGAGCCAAAAAAATCAGTAACCAAGATAAATAATTTATTTTGATATTTAAAAAATCAAAATTAATTCAAAATGTTCATGGTGAACAAGATAGCCAAATTTTAAATCAAGACAGAATCAATGTTACATAGTTTTCCACATTGCCTCCTATATGGCTCAGCACAATGCTGCTACTCAAGGTGGCTTCCCTTTACAGGCCTCAGGTGAGAGCAGCAGATAAAGTTACAGAGCTAAACTCCATGATAGCAACCAGGGTGATGGGACCCCAAAATAGAGGCCAAGTGATAATGCTTAATTGTCAGGAGCAAGGTGAACACAATTATAATTAGCACAAAGTCAAAATGGCTGCCTGGTGGAGGGGGGTAGTGGGTTCTGGGTTCTGACCTATGGAAAAATATGGAGATGGTTAATGCAACAGGGTGTTCTTGGAGGCAAGATTGATGGGCAGCCTACAAAGGTATTGCTCAACCTATACAACCAAGAGAAATCAAGGATGGATGTTCAGGGAACTGAAGGCAGCTATTCCTGTTTTTTAAAAGTGGTTCTTGAACTAGTTTCCAGAGCTGTGCTAGTTTTCAGATATAGAACTATTTGATTTCAGACTATTTAATTGAGAGAGAAGCTAGAGGAAGATGGACCAAAGACCATGTAATACCATAGTAAATATGTATTAATGAATCCCCTAGTACAGGGGTGTCACAGTCATTTTCACCAGGGACCACATCAGCCTCCCAGTTGCCTTCAAAGGGCCAAAATAGTTTTAGGACTGTATAAATGTAACTACTCCTTAACTGTTAAGGAGTTGAAATTACATTCGGCCCATTGAAGGGAACCACGAGGCTGATGTGGCTCCCGGGGAAAATGAGTTTGATGGCCCTGCCCTAGTACTTCTCCAAAGGTACCTGTCATTTGCCTTGGTAACTATACACTGGGAAAGGTAGAATAAATAAATATTTTGAGGGCTGTGGATATAGTGTCCAAGTTGACAATGACACCCAAATTGTCATAGTGGCCCCGATTAGAGTGATGGTATATTGGGTCATAATGCCAAGTGTCCTTTCCAAAGTTCCCAAATGTATAATTGGAATGAACATACTTAGAAGTTAGTCAGACTCTCAGTTGGTTCCTTGTCCTGTGGAATAAGAACATATGGGGAAGGCTACTGAACAGCTTCCCTGTAATACTGCAAGATATTGTCATATCCTAGGAAAATATTACACAGATTATTTCCTTAAGACATAAGGAATGCAAAGATGATGGTCCCCATCACATCTACACTGAAGTCTGATCCTTTCCAAGGTTACACCAATCCTAGAGGATGGCAGAGAACTATCACAAATTCGATTAAGTAGTTCCTCAATTGCAGTTGCTCTGTCAGATTATGGTATCTAAGCAGATTAACATGACCTAAAGTACATGGTAAGCAGGTACTGATGATAAAAGAGTTGTTTTCCATTCATAGCAATAAAGAGGATTTTAAACTGCATTCTCTTGGGCTGAACAACAGTACACATTTTAAGTTTTACCACTGGGTTATGTTAATTCTCCCATAATATATCAATTCAACTTTATCATAATATAGTCTTAAGGGACCTGGGCATCTGGACATACAGCAAAATATAATTAGTCCATTGTATTGATGGCATTGTGTCAATCATGTTAATCAGACTGGATGACCAGCAAATGGTACATACATTGGAGGCCTTGGGAAGACATATACGCTCCAGAGGAGGGAAGATAACCCCAATGAAAATTAAGGGCCTGCTCCATTAGTGGTATTTTTTAGGGCAGGATTTCTCAATGTTGGCACTATTGACATTCTGTGCCAGGAAATTCTTTGTTGCCGAGAGCTTTTGCGTGCAACACAAGATGTTGAGTGGTATCCCTGGCCTTTAGATGCGAGTAATCTAAGTTGCTTTAGGTGTTACAGTCTAGGTCAGGGAGAAGGACATATAGAAAGATTTATAATACAAAGTGGTTAGGGTAGTTAGACATGTTTGTGGTATTTTAGAAGCACCACACAAATGTCAAAGCAGGCTATCTGTATCTCACTCATAGAGTGATATTTCCTGGTTGGGGTGACACAGGGTTAGTCTTATAGGACAAGAAGGAGTCAGCCAAGTGAAGGACAGTTGAGGATATGGAGGTGGGATTAGGAAGAAGGACACTTCAGGAAAAAAGATGGAGTCTCTAGACATTGCCAAGTATCACTGGGAGACAAAATCACTTCCAGATGACAATCAGTGATTTAGGGACATACTGTCCTGGGGCATGCCTGGACATCTCCAAAATAAAGGACAAACTATTGCATCTTGTACCTCCCACCACTAAGAAGGAATAGTGCTATGCCTTGTAGGTCTCTTTGGGTTTTGGGTGGCATCAAAAACTGCTGGCTTTGTATTGTTACTGTTGTTACTACTGCTAACTTATCTAGGTTGGCTCTGGTACCTACCTACAACAGAAAACCTGTCACTCATGCAACATCCCTTCCTTACCTTTTTTCACAGATCCCACTATTCTCTGGTGCTGATAAATTCCTATCTTCCTTTACCACCTACCTATTTCTTAGTTCAGCTAGAGACAACAGCTAGCCTAAACTGAATCATTAGTGGCAGTGTTTCCAGCTTTTGTGTGGTACATTTGTCATTGAAAATGCAGTAACAAAAATTATGTGGCAGGTCTCTTTGTATCAGCTAACAGAGGCAGTACAGAGCGGGAAAGTTTGGAAGATTTCTTCATTCACTGTTTAGTCATTCATTCATTCAACAATGTATTGTAGTACTGCCAGCCATCACAGGTACCTGGACTTATCTCTGCCATTTCCTCCCCTTACTCCACTCTAGAAACACCAACTTTCCTGCTCTTCTTGGAACATCCCAAATTCATTGCCACCTTGGCATTCTTTTTTATTATTGAGTAGCATTACATCATATATATGTACATATGTGATATACATATATATATATAAAATACCTTATTTATCCATTCATGTATTGATGAACACCTAGGTTGTTTCCATATTTTGGCTATTGTAAATAATGCTGCCATGAACATAGGGATGCATATATCTTTTCAAATTAATGTCCCCCCACTTTGGATAAATACCTTGAAGTGTTATTGCTGGATCATATGACAGCTTTATTCTTAACTTTTTGAGCAATATCTATACTATTTCCTATTGGCTGCACCAATTTACAGTCCCCCAACAGTGTGCAAGGGTTCTCTTTTCTCCACATCCTCACCAGCACTTATTATTTGTTGTGTTTTTTTTTAACTTTACTTATTTTTAGAGTAGGGAAGGAGAGAGAGAAAGAGAGGAAGAGAAACATCGATGTGAGACACATCGATCACATCGATTGGTTGCCTCTTCTACTTGCCCTGACGAGGACAGAACCTGCAACCTAGGCAAGTGCCCTGACCTGGAATTGAACTGGTGATCTTTTGCTTTGCAGGACGACACCCAACCAACTGAGCCACACCCGTCAGGGCTACTTGTTGGTTTTTTGATAGCCATTCAAAAAGTGTTATGTGAGTTATTATCTCATTGTGGTTTTGATTGGCATTTCCCTGATTAGTGATGTTGAACACTTTTTATATGTCTGTTGGCCATTTGTATGTTCTGTTTGTCCTCTGTGCATTTAAAATTTGGATTATTTAGGGGTTTTCTGGTGTTAAGTTGTATGAATTCCTCATTTATTTTTTATATTAATCCTTTATTGGGTATATCATTTGTGAATATGTTCTCCAATTCAGTAGGTTGTCTTTTCATTTTGTTGGTTTCTGCAATTAAAAAAAAATTTTATTTATTTTTAAAGAGAGGGGAAGGGAGGGAGAAAGAGGGGGAAAGAAACATGAATGTGTGGTTGCTTCTCATGTGTCCCCAACTGGGGACCTGGCCTGCAGCCCAGGCACTTGCCCTGACTGGGAATCGAACCAGCAACCGTTTGGTCCGTAGGCTAGTACTCAATCCGCTGAGCCACACCAACCAGGGCTTCAATTTTTTTTTTTGAGATTAGGAAAAACCAGCCTCCAAGTGCTCCTGGTTTAAAAGAAGAACTGGGAAACAGCTCATGTAACCATTAGTAGATAAGAGGGTAAAAAAGCTGTGGTACAGTCCTGGTCAGTGTGGTTCAATTGGTTGGAGGTCGTCCCATACACCAAAGGGTTGTGGGTTCAGTTCCCAGTCAGGGCACATACGTGGTTTGCGGGTTTGATCCCTGGTTGGGGCATTGCAGGTTCAATCCCCATCCAGGAGCATATGGGAGGTGACCGATTGGTGTTTCTCTCTCACACTGATGTTTCTTTCTCTCTCTCCCCACTCCCTCTCTAAAAGCAATGAAAAAATGTCCTCAGGTGAGAATTAAAAAAAAAAAAAGCTTTGTTAAATTCACACAGTAGAATACTACATGGCCATAAAAAGGAAATCTTACCTTTTGCAACAGCATGGATTGACCTGGAGATTATTATGCTGAGTAAAATAAGACAATCAGAGAAAGACAAATACCATATGATCTCACTTATATGTGGAATCTAGTGAACAAAATAAACCAATGAACAAAATAAAAACAGAGGCATGGACACATGGGACAGACTGACACTTGTCAGAGGGGAGGAGGGAGGGAGAGACTGGATGAAAGAAGGGGAAGGATTAGCCAAAAAACGTATATGCATAACCCATAGACACAGACAACACTGGGGTGATGGCCAGAGTGAAGGGGGCGGTAGGGGCTGGGTGAATGTGGGCAAAGGGGGCGGAAAATGTGGACATCTCTAATAGTGTCAACAATACAAAAAGTCAAAAAAATTTATATAGAGAATAATAAAAAAGAACAGATTTTCCTTTAAATTAAATGTCATTACTATCAATTGTCTAGGTTATTAAAAAAAGTGGGGAACAGCCCTGGCTGGTGTGGCTCCAGTGAGTTGAGTTCAGGCCTGCAAACTGGGGGGTCACCAGGTCGATTCCTGGTTGGGGCAGGTGCCTGGGTTGCAGGCCAGGTCCCCAGTATCAGGCGCATGAGAGGCAGTCACATATTGGTATTTCTTTCCCTCTCTTTCTCCTTCCCTTCCCCTCTCTCTAAAAAGAAATAAAATATTTTTTTAAAAAGTGGGGTACAGATCACCCCTTCTTACTTTTGAATCAAAAAGCCTCACTGGAAAAGGGTATAAAAGCCTAATTAAGTAACAGCCATATTATTTATTGACATTTAAAAACCTGTTTTTTCTTACTGTCTGATTATCCAAGTCAGTTTTATTAAAGACAAATTAGTCTTTAGAAGACTAAGAGAAAGAGTCTCCCTCAATCTTATGCAAAATCCCTTATATTTCAATATCCCATATATGTCCTTGAACATAAAACTAAATATGTAGGTACCTAGAGAAATATGTACATGATACAAAGTGGCCAGCCACTGCAGCTTCTCTTTATCTTGGAAAGACAAAGGAATGTGATGCTTACTTTGCAGATGGTTTTCATAACTTTAATATATTTTTTCTATTTACTAGAATAATACATGCTTATAGCAGAGTATATGAAAAATACCAAAAATAGTAAAGAAAAAACATTTATAATTCCATCATTCATAAACATCCATTATTAACATTTTTGGTGAATTTCCTTTGCATATATATCTTATCTGACTGTGATCACCTGGTATATATTAATTTATCTTTTTTTTTAAAAGATTTTATTTATTTTTTTAGATAGGGGAAAGGTGGGAGAAAGAAAGGGAGAGAAACATCAGTGTGTGGTGCCTCTTGAGCACCTCCCCTGCAACCTGGCCCACAACCCAGGCATGTGCCCTGGCTGGGAATCGAACCAGCGGCCCTCCACTGAGCCACACCAGCCAGTGCTATTTTTTTTTTAAATAACCCAAGAAATGCAGTGTCCTAGTGATTCTTTTTGTCAATATATGAATGAATTCCTTCAGTTTGTTGGTTATTGATGGGTGATAGCACCCTTTTTTTCCTTATTTTTCATTAATTTACCTTACATTGTTTTAAAATGTGCTATTCTTAAAAATACGATATTCTATGTATATAAAAGAATATATATATAATCTATGTGTAGGTTATAAATCATTCTGTGTAAAGAATATCTGTGGACCCTCTGCCAATCCAAGAAGAATTTATTAGTGATTTGTATAATTATCTACAGTTTTCTTATTTCAACTCCTTTGTCCTCCAGCTATTCTTTAAAGTTTAAAACAAGCAAATTAAACAATTGAAAATTCAACCCTTTAAGTTGATTTTTTTCGTTGATGCTAATAAAAATCCCACTTTTTTACTTAAAAGTCTCTACTAAGTATTTGTGTTTTGAGTCTATCACACAGCGACATACACAGTTTTGTGCTGGCTGTAACCTAGATCCGTTATCCTAGGCTACTTCCTGTACCAAATTCCCTTTAGAAAGTTTTGTTCTTTTTCAACTCCAAGGTCCAAGGGCAGAGTGACAGTACAAGCTTATTCTAGTATAAATTGATGTACAGAAAAAGAAAAATGATCTCCATATTTATTTTTAAAAAATTCATGATTCAGGAATGACGTTTAGAATTGAGAGGCATTTTATCATTGTTAATGCGGACGATCAGTGGTTTTCTAAGAACTTATAAAAGTTAAAAGGCTTTATATAAGGGTTGCAAAGTGGGAGGCTGGGTGGAGAGGAGCAAAGAGGGAAAAATTAGTAGTATAAACAATAAAATATTTTCTTTTAAAAAGGGTTACAAAGTTTCTGCTGCATAACTTAGTAACTGCGCGGCCTTGCACATTTTGTGTATACTGCCTGCCCTAGTATTTCTCATTTTAAGTGGGATTACCAACAATTTGTCCACTTTACTGGGCTTTCTGAGAGGTTCTGTTGTGTTTGGGAATATGCTGTAAACAAAATTCCTACCCAAATGGTAAGTAATTACTTCAAAAAAGACGACCTTGACTTACAGCACGAAAGGATGGGACTTCCCATAACTAAGTACTGCACCAGCTGAGACAGATTCTATTTTGTCTGATTCCCAGACGCCTTTCCGGGAATTTGGACAAAGCGGATAAAAGGTCCGAGGTTTTTTCCAGCCCTGATAGCTCTATTTTCTGCAGTGACTGCATTTAACTGACCTCGTGGATTCCATTTTAACCCACCGCAAAAGTATTCACTAAAAGGCAATGCGGCTCATTCAGCCAGTCCTCTCCAGGATCACCAGGAAAACGGCCTCAGGTCACAATCCTGGCTCCGCCCCCCACCCACAATGCACCCCTCTATTCAATCTAGGTAGCCGCTTTGTCACGTGTCACTCCACGAAGCGCGTTCCCGCCTAGCACATGCGCAGAGATCAGCCCACAGCTATTTTTCTCCGTGGCAGCGGGTACGAGCGGAAGTTCTTGGGAGCGCCAGTTCCGTCTGTGTGTTCGAGTGGACAAAATGGCGAAGATTGCCAAGACTCACGAAGGTAAGCGGTTTTCCGCTAGTTACAGGTCTTTCCGGCTACCCAGCCTGCTAAAAGTCTGTTTTTATGGGTTTCTGCGTCTTTCTGTGGTGTCTTTTGTAGGGGCGGAGCTTTCGCTTCAGAGCCCAGGTCGTTTCCTCGCCGCCAGCCGCGCAGGCCACTGCCCCATGTAATGGCGTCCTACTTTTACACCCCCGACAGGCTCTTTGTTCCGTGTTTGCGTGCAGCTACTTCAGCGTTGCTTCTCTTCTCTGACCATAGGGCTTTGTTTAAACAGGTCGCTAAGGAGGATTTGAGGACGGGATCGAGAAAAGGGCGTGGGAGCAAAGTCTCACTTGTCTCTGGGAACTGTCGTCCGCATAGTTTGTGCATAGGAGGGAGAGTCAGAAAAACAACTGAGATACGACACCGCTTTTCGGGCAGCCCTAAATCGAATTTAGTCAAACCGAGGCCCATTACTTTTAACCTTAGTCAATTTGTGTCTTCAGGCGTCTAAGATAACTTTTTTTGGGGGGGGGGCCACGAAATGATTTGGGAATGAATTTTCTCCCCTCCTTTGATTACCGTTAATATAATCTTTTTCTTTGGAGACTGATTATCTTTGGAGACTAATAAAAATGGAGACACCTTTTATTAATGGACAAACTTTCGAGGTAGTTGATCGGTTTATGGAATATGGCGTATGCAAAATAAGGAAAATGTTGGGAATAGGCTAGAGTTCATTAGGGAGTATTCAGAAATGACAGGAAATAGGGTCACTTTTTAGAAAAGATGAGGCATGGGGAATTGGAGCTGCAGTCCTTGGTCTCTGACTTGGAATCTGAAATTTCCATCAACACGAGGTTTCAAGAGAATCACCTATTTCACGTCGATTTCTGGGTACCTGGCTGGATATTAGTATGTGAGAGGTAATAAAGACTAAGGCCATCAAAAGTTTTACAGTCCACTGGGGAAACGTGTCTACATTTTTGTCGTTTTACAAGGCAAGTTAATGCTTAAATAGAAGTATAAGCAGCATGTTCTGGGAACGTGGGTAACGGAGTGGATTAATTTATGCCTAGAGCTATTTCATAGAGTTGGTGACTTGTCCTTAGTCAAAAAGATCATCTGTTTTAAATTAAGGGAGGACATTTGAACCATATAGAGCATCTTGTAACTACTCAGGGAGTCGTGAAAGGTGTTGGGATAGTGCCCTGTGTTAGGAAAAAAGTATATGAATCTGGAAAGATTGATTAGAACCAGAATGTGAATGGCATTGAATAGTTGTGTCACCTAAAGGAACTGAAGTCCAGCTTTTTGCTATTTATGAGACATGCTAATGAGTTGACAGTGACTTGAATATTTTTAATGTTAGGTATTTAAACTTCAAACACTGTTTTAACCTAGAAGTGTTTATAAGTACTTACTTTTTTATCTTTGGACTATCTCAATCATTTCTTTTGCAAAATAATTAGAAAATATAAAGATGTTGCTATTTTTCATTCAGTAGTAGATTATTCATTTGGGACATTTTATGTCTTTGATTACTTGTTTATTGGTATCTTCATAATAATGTACTTTTGGACAGGAAATGAAAGTTCTTATCAGTTTTCCTGCATGTTGGAAACCCAGTTAAAAGCTTTGGGCTATAGAAGATTGAAATTCATTGGCCAAGATTGCTTCTGGGGTTATGCTTTTAACTGATGCCATATTAGAACATTCAGTTTACCATCTGAGCACTGTCTGCATAGAAGACACTGTTCATCACTGGCGTATAGACAGGGTGGTGAATGTTTAGTTAGAAATACACATAGTATTTACATAGTTTCTTGCTCATTGTCATTTCCATGGAGAACTTCGGTCTTTCATGGCCCCTCTCTGTTTTCACTTTAAGCAGTCTCTGATAACCTGGAGCAAAATTAGGTGTGTGTGTTTTTTGTTTGTTTTTACTGGTAGCTACTAAAGCATTGTGTAAATCTTCATTATATTACTTAGAGTGTTCTATTGTGTTAAAGTTTTCTTTTTTACTCTGAGATTGTTGTGTGCAAGAGCTGTACCTTAGTATCCTCTGATATCTGGTGCATAATGGATGGTGAATATTTTATCAACATTTATAAAGATTAATTTGTACTGGAATTATTAAAGGGTTTTTACAGAAAGGGTGCACTTACAATGACCTTTGAACTATTGAGTAGGCTTGGACTTACTGGTTTGGCTGAGATAAGTGGGAAGTAGGACTTAATCAAATATTGGAAACCTCTAGCGGAGAGGAAGAAGTGTTACATTAGCATTATATTAGGGAAGGCTTTGAATGCTGAGCTAGGTTTGACTCTGGCTTTCCAATGACTACTGAAGTGCCCTCCTCCTTCTCCCAGGTAAGAAGTTAATTTCTGTATTTTAGGAAAGTCATTGGTTGCAGTATCAAGGATGACTTACAGGGAATAAGAGCAACCATTCTTCCTTAAGCAGTTGAAGTAGTTGAGAGAGAACTTGAATCTGAGCGTCACTGGAACCACTTTTTAAATGTGTGATGCATTTGTAACTTTTTTTTTTTTTAGATTTTTAAAAAAAAATTTTGGGGGGGGAAGGGAGTGGGTATAAGAAACATCTATCAGATGTTCTCTCATTCCCCCTGGCCTTGAAACTCATGATCCTTGACTGGGAATCAAACTCATGTGACCTTCAGGTTTATAGGAGGAAGTCCAACCCATTGAGCCACAACTAGTCAGGGCCATGTTTTAAGTTTTGGTTTAGAGTTGCCCATCATCCGAGTTGTTTAAGTAAGATTATATAATCTTTTCATCCTAAGTAATGTTGCTGGTAAAGACATTTCTTTATTATACAGTACCTTCTAATTTATTTTTACTCGATTATTTTTTAAAAGACTTCATTTCTTCTTAGAGGGGAAAGGGGTAAGAAACACCAATGTGTGAAAGAAACATTTGGCTGCCACACTGATCAGAGCATTTTATTTTTATTTTTTACATTTTTATTCTCACCTGAGCGAATGCTTATTGATTTGAGAGGGGTGGGGAGAGAAACATGGATTGGTTGCCCTTCGCACATGACAGAACCTGCAATCCAGGCGTGTGCCCTGGCTGGTAATCAAACCCACAACCTTTTGGTTAACGGGACTGCCATCGAACCAACTGAGCCACACCAGCCAGGATGTGCTGCATCAGTAGTTTGTACTTGAGATTTGTGAGGTAAATAATACTGTATTTAAACTGGAGTGTAGTTTATTGTTGTACCTTCTTATGTGGTTCTTCCCATCATGAGCCAAACTGATAATTTTTTTTCCTCACTGTCCTGTCCTTTTTAATATTTCCATTAGGATCAGCCCTTAACATACTCTTTAACCAACCTGATTATTTCTACCTTGGCAGTGTGGCTTATGCTTTCCGGTACTGAAATATAAAAAAAGCTAGGCTTATTCAAATGAATTATAATCTTTTGGACCTTTCTACATGTTAGATTGTGTCAAATGTATACAATTATTAGTGTACATAATCTTACTGTTCAGCAGTTCTTTAGATATTGCTGATTTTGGCAAAGGAGGGAACACTTGTTTTGGAAAGAGGAAAATGGATTATCCAAAAATTCCCTTGGTTTGTTTTGCCACTATTCCTTGAGTAGATTTTTTGGGGAATCACAAAGCTGAAAAGTTTTTTTCTCCTAATTATTTGTTTGCAGAATGGCTGGAATAGTTATTTTTCTGCATTTTCAGAGATTTTTATTTTCCTGTGTTAAGATAGTTACTGCTTTGTAGACTTTTTTCTTTGTTCTTTTTTTTTTTTAAGAGAGAGGAAGGGAGAAAGCATCAATGTGAGAGAGAAACATTGATTGGTTGGCCTCCATATGCACCCAGCACCCAGACCAAGCCAGGTGTGTGCCCTGACTGGATTGAAAATCAAACCAGTGACCTTTTGGTTTTCAGGATGATGCACAACCAACTGAGCCACACTGGCTGGCTTTGTAGACCTCAGTATGAATGTTGCTAGAAAAAATTAAAAAGGTAAAAAGGTTGCTTAAAGATTTTTAGAGAGATTTTTTCTTTACAATTTTTAGAAACGCACCATATTTCTCAGACAATAAGACGTGTGTGTGTGTGTGTGTGTGTGTGTGTGTGTGTCCCGTTTGGGAGGAATAATGGTGGTTAATGCTGCTGTTGAGTTCTATTTACATTCACATTGGTGAAATACTACATTATTTATGCTACTAAATATTTTACCAAATTTTTTTGCTTCAAAAATTTTTTCCTGTTTTCCTCTAAAGCTTAGATGCGTCATGTGGTCCGAAAAATATGGGTAACATTAATCAGGAGTTCATTGTTTTAGGATTGATATCTGTAGTATTAAGTAAAATAATTTACCAATATAGTTGTCCTGTTGAGGTTTTGTTTAAGGAAAAGGCTGAGAGGTGGGGAATTTTTCTGGGTGTCTTTTAGAAGTCTCATATTTGAGTAATCTTTGCTCACCACTTGCTTCTGGCTGGTGTAGAATAGATTACACTTTGGATTCGGACTAAAATGTGTCAGTGAATAGTAAACATCCAAAGGCTGTGCCTCTGTAATATGTAATGAACAGTGATTAAAAGCTTGCAAATAATCTAAATTAAAAAATGAGGAATAAAATTTCACCAAAGAAGAGGAAATGCTATAAGCTGGACTTAACAATATCTGAGGCATAGAAATAAAAGGCACAGAAGGGGGAACCGGGAGAGGGACAAATTTGGTTGTATAAGGTGTGCCCAGTGGTGGTTAATCTCATAGTTTATCTATATCTTAGTTTAGAATGCATACAGTAGATAAGGTGTTCTCCATCTTTTCAAAGACCTCCAGTTCTACGGTACTATCTTTGGATGTCAGACGGAACTCGCAGATAAAACATTTGATGTATTTATAATAAAATTTTAATATTTATCACATTTTCCTGGTAATATTAGTAATTTATCAGTAATATAAGTAATTTTTAAAGATTTTATTTATTTATTTATTTATTTATTTATTTATTTATTTATTTATTTATTTATTTTTTTAGAGAGGGAAGGGAGAGGGAGAGAGAGAGAGAAACATCAATGTGCGGTTGCTGGGGGACATGGCCTGCAACCTAGGCATGTGCCCTGACTGGGAATCGAACCTGCGATGCCTGGTTCGCAGCCCGCGCTCAATCCACTGAGCTACACCAGCCAGGGCAGTAATTTTTAAGTAAATGAAAAGTGGCAATACTTTTTTGAATGAATTGAGATTTCATTCAAAAACTTACAAGCAAAGTAATGTAATAATATAAGTAATGTTAAAAGTAACAGTAATTTTTAAGTAAATGAAAACTGGTAGCTTTTGAATGAATTGAGATTTCAAATGGTCTCACAGATTTATTCATTAATTTACACTTAATTAATGTCTACTAGTGAAATGTGTGTTCTCTGGTAGTTGAAAATATTCCTAAGATCAGAATTCCCCTCCAAAAATAGGGAAATTAGAGTTGAATGACATTTCTTTTCTGTGATCATTGGAGCAAATTTAGTTTTTAAAATGTATGTTTCTATCTTAACATTTAGAAGATTTTTGCCTTATCTAATCAATTAACAAGATGGGTAAGGCCAGAAAAGTGAAAAAATGACAGAGATTCAGAGGAGTTGGAACTTTAGAGGTTGAAGATACTCCATAAAAGAGCTAAATTTTTTTGTTTATGTGTAGCAGAGGACTCCATTTTGGAGAAGAGAGTCTTTACTTTTTGTTGCGTTGTGGTCAGAAGTCTTGGGCTCAAGGGGCTAGAAGAAAGAATCAAGAATGAGAAAAAGGGGCGAAGCTTAAGAGAACAGTGCTTAATTTTTTTCAACTTTATATTGATAACTGTAAATATATGCAAACTAGAATAGTGAAATGAACCCCCCGTGTTGCACCCATCACTTAACTTCAAAAGTTGTAAACTTAGGGCCTGCCCCGGCTGGTGTGGCTCAACGGATTGAGTGCTGGCCTGTAAACCAGAGGGTTGCCAGTTCCATTCCCAGTCAGGGCACATGCCTAAGGTTGCAGGCCAGGTCCCCAGTAGGGGGCATTTGAGATGCAACCACACATTGATTTTCTCTACCTTTCTTTCTCCCTCCCTTCCCCTCTCTCTAAAAATAAATTAAAAAAAAATCTTAGGGCCGATTTTGTTTAATCTGTATACTGGTCCCTTCTATCCTTCCTGTTACTGTGAGGCAAATTCCAGATATATCATTTTATCTGTACACTTTTCAGTTTATATCTCTAAAATTTTATTGCAACTAATATTAATAAAATATTCAGCGTTGAATTTTGCTAATTGCCTTGTAAACATTTTTTCCGTTTGTTTGAGTTGTTACAAATAAAGTCTGTATATTGTGAACAGCCTTAAATCTTCATGTTCCTCCATCTCTTTTTCTTTTTCCTCGTAATTCATTTGTTGCAGTACCTTTTGTCCTGTTGAATTTCCCAGTCTGGAGAGAAAGGCAAGAGCAATAAAAACAAACATCCAGGATTACGTCTTAGCCTCTCCTACCACTTCAGCTGCAATCAAGATGTCAGGAGGCCTTACAGCAAGGGAAGCTTCAAGAAAAATTACTGGCTTTAGGAATGAACTCAGTTCTGAAATCATACTTCAGGTTTAGGCTGGAGTAGCCATGGCAAGGAAATGTAACAGGACTTGCAAATTCAGATGCTCTCCCATTATAATTTTAACGGCCATGAATATACTCTCACAGTTGTCTAACAAGCTTAACTTCCAGTTGAAATGGTTTTGTATGAGGAATCTCAGTGAAACATGCACCTTAGAATACCAATTTAAGAACCTCACCCATGACAATTTACCTCCAACGTTTTTCCTTGAGTGAGGGTCTTTGGTAAATATAACTCTGATGCTAAACTAGTATTTTGATTTCTGGTCCAAGACTTATTAAAACCGCTTTCAGACTATTCCAGCTCTGGGAATTTGAAGGACTACCCATAACTTCAGTTTTAGGATTCCAAATCTACTGTCAAGATAGAGAATCTCTGCTTTCTTTTTAAGTGTTCAGCGTCATCAATAAACAGGAGTCCTACCATATTCCCCTCCCCCAGCTTTACTAAAGATGGGGGTTGGGGGTGGGGACAGAAGTAAGGCCTTCATCCAGAAAATAAGATAATTTACAAATCCACATTAATTATTTCTACCTCCAGACATTCTTTTCTTTAACACCATGAAACAAATTTACTAATCTCACCTCAGTTTTTCATTTTACTTGTTTTGTCATTTCGTCTCAAATATATTCTTCCTTTGTTGTACATAATGGTACATTTCTTCTCTGCACATCAGAAGGACTTTCTAAGGTTTTTACAATATTAAACATATACTTTTGATAAGATGCAGCAATCCTGTTCCTAGGTTTTTACCCAAGTGATACTAAAACTTACGTTCTCATAAAAACCTGTACATGAATATTTGCAGCAGCCTTATTGGTAATCTGTACAAACTTTGGACAACCTGAATGGCTGTAAAGAGAGTAGATAAACACAGTGTAGTGCAATGTAATACTACTTGGTAGTAGACAGACACAGATTATTGATACACAAAACAACAGCAAGACTGAAATCTTCATGGGTTCAGATGGACTGGAGCACCAGCTCTTGGCAGTCAATCCTTTGTGTGAACACTAGGAGGTCCTAGTCTCTTGTCCAGTCAGTACTAGCACATAGTATCCTTTTTTATTTATCTTCACACTTGAATGTCTCAAACTAGAGGGAGTCTAAATTTGAAAGGGATTAGGTGAGAACAGAGAATTTATGTTGATTATAATTGAAGTAGGGAAAGATTGGCATGAAATTTCCTTTCTCTGCCCCCTCAAGTCTTTTATTTAATATTTTGGGCCTTTGGTTATTCCTTTTAGTACGTTCTCATTTCTTTTTTATATTTGGCAACACATTTTATGCATTGATCATTTGTTGTCTGAAATTATCTATTTTTTCATTTTTAGTCAGTTTGTATTTAAGAAAGTACAGGAAGCTCTGGCCCCTGTGGCTCGGTTGGTGTGGGTCCTGTACACCACAAGGTTGCTGGTTGGATTTCTGGTCAGGGAACATGCCTAGGTTGCCAGTTTGATCCCTGGTCCTCTGGGGTACCAATGGAAGGCAGCTGATCAATGTTTCTCTCCCCCTCCCCCGTCCCCTTTTCCTCTTCCTCTACCCATCTCCCCCCTTTTCCTCTCCCTCTCCCCATCTCTCCCCTTCCTCCTTTCTAAGAATCAACAAACATGTCTTTGAGAAATTTAAAAAAGTACAGGAATACCTACATACCAGAAGCTATAATTCATTGAGATAGGTTCGAAAATAAGGAGATAGAAGACAGCTTTGTCCTTCTGAGATGTAAAACCTTTATAAAATTTGAAGCTACGAAATTTCATAAACCGTTGCTGACACGGATGAGGGAGAAAAAAATTTGGAAAATTACTTTTATTGACTTCCACAGGTTGGAAATACATTTTTATTATGAAATAGTGGAACATACAGAAAGTGTAGGGAAAAATACAATGAACACAATGTAATCCATTGCCCAGCTTTAACGGTTCTTTTGAGTTTGTGGTATCTGTTGTCTGAACTTTGTGGATATTATGATATTTATGTAGATATGTTATAGTTTACAATGCATAAACAAAACCCAGTTTTTATCCATAGTTTCAAGCAATACAGAAGTACTGTACTTGTTTTGCATATAAACGTTGAACTTATAAAACCTGTATACATTTAGTAATGAACTCCCCTCAGAATTAATTACCTATAAACAGCTGCCTAGCCCCAGAAGACTTTGAGCTAGGTAATTTTCTTGCTAAATCTTGATGTAATAGGACTCCATTTCTGATATATAGGGACTTGATATGAACACTAATTCAATAGTTGTATATCTTTGTAATTAGAAGATTCTGTTGCTAATCAGAACTTTAAATCAGTAGGTAAAATTTAGTAGCTGAGGGTAGTTCTTGAATAAATGTATTATCCAAATAAACTAGATGCTGAAAACTTATAATGGAAAATTCTTTAGAGGGAAAATAAACTGTGTGTGATGTGCTGAGAGGAAGAAGCAAGCTACACAATGATAATGTATAGTATGATGCCATTTTTGTGGAACAATACCCCTTTCCTGTTTCTTGTATATGAGCTAGGAAAATAGTGTAAGGTGAAGTTCAAAATTGGAAATTTTGTTAAGAGTGAACTGGGGCTGGAAATGAAGGCATGAACAGCCACTTATGAGTTTTCCAGAGTGTTAATAATGCAGAAGTCTTAAGTTGGAGGTTCTGACTTATTGTTTATTATAACAGGTGCTTCAAATGATTGCTATAGAAGCAGGCTTGCAGACTATCTGGCTGGTCTAATTCACCCACTTGTGTTTACTGCTTGGACTTGATGGCAGTAGCATTTATGGTGCTTTAGAAAGAACCTATTTACTTAGAAGTGATATATGCACTTTGTGGTTTATAAACCAAGTCTCAAATACTTCAGAAATGGAAATGGACATAAAGGAAGAAAATGAAGAGTATTTATTTACCCTTTAGCCAATTTTGCTAACCAACATTCTTCTGTGTTCTAGGAGAGAAAGTCTCTGTGGGGGTGTGGGCTGGGGGAGGAGGGGAGCAAATGTGATTTTAAAACTAAAGAAAAAATACTTCAAAGAGAAAAAATAGAGAGAAGAGTTAAATGAACCACCCAGCCCAGATGAGGATATTTGTGAGTAATTATGGTGGAGGTCCCAGACTGCCTGGGCTGCTGTAGCAGTTCAAGGGGAGCTATGCTGAAAAAATAACTGTGGAGATGGTGGTCCCATGATACATTTAAGATATTGAGATCTAGTTACGGCTGCTAGTTCAGTAGTAAATCTGTACATTATTTTGAGTTTCTGACACTTGCTCCCACTCTAATGGGGAAATGTGGCCCATCTGTACCTTGGACTAGGAACTGTTACTACATTTTTTGCTTTAAACCACACCCATTTTGCGGAACTACAGAGGGTTTTCTCTCTTAGCTTAGGGTGGGGGTGATTATTTGCATCTTTTTCCTTTTGGATCCTTGCAAACTAGTAATGAGCTTTTAAAAATGTCTGGTATCAAAGGGCTTAATTCAGTTGAAGGTAATGAGCCAGCAAAAATTGAAACTCTTATTTGTTAGGCTGCAGAAATTACTGGCAGTACAAACTTTGTTTCTTTCCAAACTTATGTATTATCCAGATAATGAAACATTAATTTAAAATGAAACATTAATTTGTAATTTAAAGTTCCCTGGTGTCAGGAAAGACTAAAAAAAAGTTGGAAGATTAGTCTGAATTTTATGGAGACTGAAGACATGACAATGAAATTCAGTGCCTAGTTCCTGCTTGGATTGTGGATCAAAAAAAAAGAACAGCTAGGAAAGGATGTTTCTAGGACAATCAGGGAGATTTGAAGCTAGATTATATATTAGATGATAGCATTATTAACATTTAACTTCTTGAGCATGTTAAATCTGTTGTGGTTATTTATAGGGAGAATGTCCTAGATCTGGAAATACATGCTGAAATATTAGGAGTTTTAAATGGTTTAGAAAAGTTATATGTACAAACATATATTTGCTTTATTTTTTATTTACACAGTTGATGAATACAGATGAAGCATATGTGGGTGTTCATTGTATTATTTTAATTTTCCTAGTCTTGACAAAATTAAAAATTGAGAAGTTTGGGAAGCACTTGAGAAGAGTTGATACTTAATTCACCAAATGTGCATCTTCTGAAGTCAGACGTGTGGATAAAACTTGGTGCTTAGGGGAGTGATACAATCATTTAAAAGAATCCTTTATGTTGTAGGAAACTGAGACAAACAAGTTTAAGTAATGTATTAATTAGTAGAGAAAGAACCTTTCCTTGAATGTAGGTAGATATATTGGTTCCAGATTTTAGGTACTTAGTTGTTAAACTAAGAAGTGTTATGGCAGTTGCAGCCAATTGTGTCGAGTTCTGATTTCCAGACTTAAGAATTTAGACATTATTTTTTATTGTTTCACTGTTCACTGTTTAGGGCATGACCTGGAAGCTTGTTGGGAGTACAGAAACTTAAGTCTGCTGCAGACCTATTGAATTTTAACAAAATCTGTTGACAATTTTTTGCACATTCAAGTTTGAGAACCACTCTCTCTAGTACTGTTTTTACATTTCTGGTAGTGTTGATTTTAATTAACCTTGACTGTTGTTCCTGGTCCCTAGTCAACATCAACAATATTATTTTTTAAGTTGGAGAAAGCTTTAGAATTCAACAATAATAAAAATTGATAACCCATTAATGTAAGTAATTTGTAGTTGATGAAATAGTGAGCATCTCTTCTGTATGTATTTTCTGTAGAAGTGGAGGAGCTATATTAAATGTATTAAAAATCAATACTTTATATAGTTCTACTAAGCCCTTGTGTGGTATAATTATTTTAAAGTTTTTGAGTTTAGTATTTTGATAATACCTAGTAGGGAAATGTGTGAGCGCTCTTTGGAAAATGAAATTAAAGTCTGTGTTAACTTTGTTACAGATATCGAAGCACAGATTCGAGAAATCCAAGGCAAGAAGGCAGCTCTTGATGAAGCTCAAGGAGTGGGCCTTGATTCTACAGGTTATTATGACCAGGAAATATATGGTGGAAGTGACAGCAGATTTGCTGGATACGTGACGTCAATTGCTGCAACTGAACTTGAAGATGTAAGTACAAAGTAGTACGAAGCATATAAGAGTCAAGCCTTTTTTTTTTTTTTTATGATAAGCAAGAAATATAAAGGAATTTTCTCTTTGAGTCATCTGGTTTAATCTGGGAGACATTTTGGAGATTGGGGAATCTTTCTTTTGGAGGATAAAACTATTGAAAGTATTCTTTCTCTAAAGTTCATAAACTTTTGGAAGCACTCAGTTCTGAATCTTTATGTTAAAACTAATTTGTTTAGTAAAGCATCTGCAAGTCATTAACTGTTGCAAATTCCTGTTACCTATTGAGCTCTGTCTAGAGTAACCCATGTGAGAAGTGACTTTCTGTCCTTGTGACCTGATTTCTGATTTGTGCTTCGCGTGCTTTGTCCTCCCCTTTCCCTTGCCATTTTAATATGAATAGACTACTTCTTGTTACTGATATTAATGGGCTCTGCACCTGTTTCAGTTATTGTGGAGGATGACTACCTCTGATTTTGAAATATATCCCTTACAATGTTTTTATATATTCCACATAGCTCACATATTGTCATATCATCTCAAACATCAAAATTTGGTGAAATAGCTATCCATTTTTGTGTGATTCAGTAACATTTTATTTATATAGATAAATTTATTATTTTTATTATATTCAAGCCATACTTTATTTTGTAGTTGGCACATTTTTAAAAAGATTTTATTTATTTTTAGAGAGGATGGAAGGGAGGCAGAAAGCAGTAGAGGAACATCAACGTGTGAGAGAAACATCGATGGGTTGCATGTTGCATGCCCCCAACAGGAAACCAGACATGTGCCCTGACTGGCAATCAAACTAGGAACCTTTTGGTTTGCAGGCTGGTGCTCAGTTCACTGAGCCACACCAGCCAGGGTTGTAGTTGGTACATTTTTAAAAAAATAAAAAGTCCCAAAGATAAAAATTCTGGAAACCAATCATACCTTCTGGTAAGAGACAGTGGTGGCTGTGTATTGGAGAAACTCAGGGGGCATAAGTGTTTAAAAATTTTTTTAAAAATTTTAAATTTATTTTTAGAGAGAGAAGAAGGGAGGGAGAAAGAGGGGAGATAAACATCCGATCCATTGGCAACTGGGGACCTGGCCCACAAGCCATGCATTGCCCTTGACTGGGAATCAAACCAGTGACCTTTCAGTTTGCAGGATGATGCTCAGCCCACTGAGCCACATCAGTCAGGGCACTTGTTTCATTTTTAAATGAGTGTTAAGATCTTGAGGCTTACCATGGTTGCACTTCTTACACTAGTAAAATAATGTAACATTTTTCTGTTTAAACATACTACTTAAACAAATACATTTAAAATTGATTATATTCTACTTGTTTCTGTGGCTAAATCACTTTTTAAAAAAAAAAATGAATTAAATGAGGAAACTGGAGAGCTTTAAATAGATTGTTTATAGTTTCCAAATTCGAAAAACAAATTTTGTCATGCCTTCTATAAGAAAACAAAATGCTGAGATTTTTCTAGCTCATACCTACTTTATTAATTGGCTTCCACAGAAAGCATTCCTTGTTTAATATTTCTAAAAGACTAAAAACTAAGTTTAATAGTGTTTTTTGAGTTGAAAACTTGTGTACAAGTTTATGAACAAGGGGTTCAAACATCGCACTTAAGTCTTGATTTCATTTTGAATTTTAGTATTTTCTAATTTTTGAATTCTGATTTTTTTAATGGGTTTTTGGGGACATTTCATTGCAGGATGATGATGACTACTCTTCATCTACAAGTTTGCTCGGTCAGAAGAAGCCAGGATATCATGCCCCTGTGGCATTGCTTAATGATATACCACAGTCAACAGAACAGGTGACTTTTTTTCTTTGTTAAATCCAGAGTTTATTCAGCTAAAGAAAACTCTCAATTCCCATGGAAGCCCACTTTGAGTCATGTTATTAGAATGTTTTGAGGAGAGTTGATTTGGGAGAATTAGAAATAATACTTAGTTAATTTATAAAGGTAATCAGTTTGTGAAGAATTGAACTATGGAAATACAGACGGATATTTTCTCATTTCTCTATTTTTTTTTCATATTAACATTTATAAAATGATGCAGAATATTTTATCAGTAGGCAACTAAATATTTTACATGTTTTATAATGTGATTTTTGTTTAGAGTACTCTGGTTATTTAATAACATGGGTATTAAATGAGACATACTTCTTTTCAGTATGATCCATTTGCGGAGCACCGACCTCCGAAGATTGCAGACCGAGAAGATGAATACAAAAAGCACAGGCGGACCATGATAATTTCCCCAGAACGTCTTGATCCTTTTGCAGATGGTAATTCTTTCCCACTTTTCTTTAAGTATTCACGAATTTGTTTGTATTAATTTGTCTTTAGCCCTTTGATTTTTTTTGGCATGCTTATGAATTTGCTTTTCTTTTAAAAACCCCCCTTATTATAGACGTATATAGATTTGGTTGAAGTCACAGATGCCATATTCTTCATCTTTATAATACAAGTTTTCTTTCCAGGTAGAAGGACAAGAAAATAATGAGCCAATGCCATAGAAACGCAAAGGGTTAAAGGTTTTTCTTTTACTTTTGTTTTGGGTACGCTTTCTATACTTTGAACAAATATGTTTTTCTGCTCAAAATACTTTCAAATTATTGAAAGTTTTCATTCCAAATCCTAGATTTTAGGATTGTTACTTTTTAGAAACTGTTTCTCACATTAGAGCTCCCCCTATATTGCTCTAAGTATAGTTTAGTAAATGCACCTCCTACTTTGCTTTAAGCATACTTAAAATTAAAACAAAAGTATGTATACAAAGACTTTGATATTTTTAATAGTTGGAGTTTGTTTTGCTAATTTTAGAGTGCAGGTCAGCACAAGGGGCATAGTGAGCCTGATGGAAGCTTTCCTCAGGTGAGTGAGTTTCAAAATCAAATTAGGTGCCTGTTTCTTAAAATGAGATTCTGCTGCAGGTTTACAAATTAGACTTTCAGCCTGCATGAATTAGTAGGGATATTCTTTTTTTACTTGCATAATTGTAATTGATTTAAACATGTATGTCAGAATTCACAGGCCCATACTAACTGTCCTTAATTTCTTTCCTACAGCAGTACTGCTATATGCCAGTCCTGTCTGCATTCTTAAGGGTGCAGTTCAACACATCCTCTCTAGATTATGGTGAAAAAGTATTCCAAAGGAAGTCTTATCAGAGCTAGTGTCAGAAAGAATGACACTATCAATTGGGCATGATCTTCAGCATAGGAAATGTCTTAAGAATTTTACTATCTTCCTAAATTGTGTTGCTATACTACTGTATAGCTAATTATCACATTTCTGAAACGAAGTGTGCCTCTGTGAATCTTGTTATATACTGTTTGGGCTTCTTTAAGATATTTTGAAGTTTGAAAAACGAATATTGAAACTTTAACCAAGAGACTAACACATCTCTTTGTACACCACTTGTCTTGTGTGCATCATAATAACCGGTAGAAAGTAATATATTCAAGTAGTGTGTTTTCACTTGTAATTTATACTTTCTAAGAAAATAAAAATGTTTCTGGGTCAAGAAAACTTTATAAAGCATGAAGCCCTTTTTTAGTAACCTGACATGAGAATAAGTTTATAGGTATATTTTTAAAATGGAGATTTTCTAAACTATAACTGTTTAGAACATTGTATGAAGAACTTACCTAGTTAATAGTTACTTGTAGTCAGGATTTTAACATCTTGCAACAGGTAATGTTTTGAATATAAATATCTTTCCAAAGTGTTACTAATGGTAAAGAGATAATTTTCTAGGCTTCTATTCTGCTGCTTGAAGTCAGAACTGCTGATGGAGACAAAGGCACGAAAGTGTACGTATTCCGGATTAGCAACCCAGGAACCCATCACTTCTGAAGACTAAACTGTGCTGTCATTTTGCTTTTATATGCATTAAAATATTTGTTTTAAACTGCTGTAGATATGTTTGTGTTCAAACAGGTTAAATTGATCAGCAAACTCAATAAAAAGTAAGATATATAATTATTAAAGTTTTCCATCAAAAAATAAATTAAATGATTATGGAATAACATAATATTAGAGCAGGGCAGATAAATCAATTGAACCTAATTACCTTTTATTTATTGTACTCTTGTCCTGTTGCTGTTCTTTTCTGCAGGAGGGAAAACCCCTGATCCTAAAATGAATGCTAGGACTTACATGGATGTAATGCGGGAACAGCATTTGACTAAAGAAGAGGTATGAACCTGGTTTTATTTTAATGGTTGTGAAAGTAAAAAGTTGAGATTGAGAGACTTTTATATTTTCTTTTTATTTGCTGCACAAGTAATTCAGTAGCATTGATAAAAGTTTAGCTGAGAAAAAAACTTACCCAAAATTCTACCACCTTCCAAATTAAACTATTCATTTTTCTAGACCCTTTTTAGTCCCTGGCCAGTTGGCCATGTAGATACATATAAGTACCATTATTTTGGTATGTAGAATGTGCACTTTTTTCACCCACATTTTTTAGGGAAAAATAAGTATGAGAGTTATCCATGGATATAATGATTACATTCCATGGGTATAATGTGCACAAAACCGTGACTGTGCACACGACAAAATATAGTATTTTCTAGTGAATACATGTGTGGGGAGGATTGATAGTATGTGTCTGAAGCCAGTGTTTAAGGGAAAGCCAGGTGGTGAAGTCATTCCTTGAAAAGCATCTAATTGTCCCATAGGATTGAGGTTGGATGTAGATGGAGAATTCCTCAGAATTCTTGCTGGTCTACAGAGATCACTTATTTTAACAGCCTCTATAACTTTATTATGAATATATAATAAATTTGTTGTATGGATTAAGTGGGGTGATGGAACCCCTCTTGAAAAATCATAGGATAAATTAAATGCATTTGTTAAGATGTTATATATAGTATTTACATAGCTATAATTTAAACATTTTTACTTTTTAAAAAAGATTTTATTTTTAGAAAAGGGAGGGGGAGAGGGAGAGAAACACCAGTGTGTTTGCCTCTCCCCCTCCTACACACACACACACACACACACACGCCCTGGCCTGCAACCCAGGCATGTGCCCTGACTGGGAATCGAACTGGCGACCCTTTGGTTCACATGCTGGCACTCAATTCACTGAGCCACACCAGCCAGGACTAAACATTTTCACTTTTATATCTTGTTACCTAGTCTGAATTGCTGTCTGTCTTGAGCTTTAAATAAAATTTTTCAATGGAAGCATTTTGATTTGCCAGCAGTGACTGAAGATTTTCTTCACTAACTATGTAAAGTACAGTGTTCTGTGTTACAGATTTTGTATTTGTTCATCTGCTGTGCAACAAGACGTTGTATAGAACTGGAAGTACATAGAGGAGAGGGAAGATAAGCAGGGACTATCTATCCAGTAGCATAGAAAGGAGAGTGAATAAAGAGTAAAATGACAGAAATAGAAATGATTGTATTAATGATATAAAAATATATTGAAAATGTTTTAAAGGTACTCACTGCTTATTCACACGTTTTTAGAGAGAAATTAGGCAACAGCTAGCAGAAAAAGCTAAAGCTGGAGAACTAAAAGTTGTCAATGGAGCAGCAGCGTCCCAGCCTCCCTCAAAACGAAAACGCCGCTGGGATCAAACAGCTGATCAGACTCCTGGTGCCACTCCCAAGAAGCTGTCAAGTTGGGATCAAGCAGAGGTGATTTCATTTTATTTTTAATATTACTTTTGTAATTTTTTTCTCATAGGAAATATATTAGTCTGCTCTCATAACATATCAGAATATCACAGATTGGGAGGCCTAAACAGACATTTATTTTCTCATAGTTCTGGAGGCTTGAAGACCAAGATCAAGGTGCCAACTGAAAATTGAGATTTTGAACAATATATGTGCTTTACTCACCTAATGGAAAATTCTCAACTCAGTAATATATAAAGTCTTTTTAAATGTAAAAATATTGATTCTTAAATTTAATATGGTATTTATGGAAGATTGCAGACAAAGCTAGCTAGAACTCTTATGTTGTATAGAAGAGTATCTGATTTTAAAGCAAATACATAAAAGTATACTGTTAAAACCTACAACAGAGGTGTCCAACCTGAGGCCCAGGATGGCTGTGAATGCAGCCCAGTACAAAATCGCAAATTTACTTAAAATTTTATGAGATTTTTTTGTGATTACATGTCGCAGTGTATTTAATGTGTGGCCCAAGACATCTCTTTTTCCTTTGTGCCCAGAGAGATGCCAAAAAGTTGGACACCCCTCCTATAGTATATTTATGAGTCATAATTTAAACACAAATTTCGTTTTTCTTAAACTAAATCACCTACTGTTTTGATACGGTATTGTCTGCACTGTGCAGGTTCTTGCACTGTTGTGCTTAACTCATGCCCTAAATCACTTAGTATTCAGTCTCTGCGAATTGCCATGTAACCTTTGATTACTTAAGCCTTTTTTCACTGATCTTGCTAGTATCCGTTATTGCAGATGTTGTTATAAATATAAATTCATCTTAAATATTGAAATCATGTGGTACTATGTAGTTACAATTACTCAGGTGACCCAAAACATGCTTATATTAATCAAATAAACACAGAATTGAACAAAAGCGCAAAAATAGTATTAGAACTCAGTGGGCATATGTCTCTAAGCCCCAGTTTGAGAACTAGTGATAATGACTAAAGCTGAAATTCTTTTATTACAGATTTATACAGGGAAACCATAGTGACTTTCCTAAAGTTATGGAGCTAGTAATGCCAAAACTAAGATTCATACACAAAATACAATTTTTTAAAAACTAGGGCTTATTTTACTGCTCCAAATTTGAAACTTTTAAGTTGTGTTTAGTTGTAAGCATATTGTCTAGAAAGTAGGAATCTCTTAAACAGGGTAATCCAATCTAAATTATAGGGAACAGAACTAAAGCATTTCTTTAAATTTTTTTTAGTTTGTATTGAGCTTACTGGAGTGACACTGGTTAATAAATTATAGTTTCAGGTGTACAATTCTGTAATACATCATCTCTGTATTGTGTGTTCACTACTCAAAATCAAGCCTCCTTCCATCACCACTTACCCATTACCCTCTTCTACCTGCCCCCCCCCTTCCCCTCTGGTAATCATCATACTGTTATGTGTGTTTAATAAGAGTTTTTGTTTTTGCTTAATCCCTTCACCCCTTTTCACCCAGCTCCCCAGCCCTCCTTCTCTTATAGCTGTCAGTCTGTTCTCTATTTCTATGAGTCTGTTTCTATTTTATTTTATTCATTAGATCCCACATATAAGTGAAATCATGTTTAAAGTTTTTTAACAGAAGCTTTCCAGTTATATTTATGTAGGTATATAGATGTGTGAAATAAAATGTGTTTGTTCTGTTAAGACCCCTGGACATACACCTTCTTTAAGATGGGATGAGACACCAGGTCGTGCAAAGGGAAGTGAGACTCCTGGAGCAACCCCAGGCTCAAAAATATGGGATCCTACACCTAGTCACACACCAGCAGGAGCTGCTACTCCTGGACGGGGTGACACACCAGGTCATGCGACACCAGGCCATGGAGGTGCAACTTCCAGTGCTCGTAAAAACAGATGGGACGAGACCCCCAAAACAGAAAGAGGTACTTGTAACGGAATCTGGGCATGTGTTTGGGTGAAATGTTGACTCAGTGAGTGGTATATTTATAGGCTGAAATCTGTTCTTCCTAATCCTGGCTAGATAGGCAAATAACCAGCTGCATTAGGGACAAAGAACTGAGCAGATCACATGACTGATTCTTTTCTTGAAGAGGTTTAAAATTTATTTTAGTAAAAGCATTAGGAAGTAAAGTTTGTAGATCATAATAACCTCGTTTTTTATTGTAGTAAAATATACACAATGTGAAATTTACCATATTAACCATTTTAAGTGTACAATTCAGTGGCATTAAGGACATTCACAGTGTCATGCAACCATCACCACTATTTCATCACCCCGAAGAGAAACTATACCCGTAAAATAATAACTCCCCATGTGTTTCCTCCCAGCCCTTGGTAAACTGTTCTACTTTCTGTCTGTATAAATTTATCTAAATTATTTTTTGCCTAAACCATTTAAAGCCATTGTTTATGAGAGCTGTAGCAAGTTAAGATTTAATAGCACATCCTCTATATTAAAATTTTGTAAAGAACTTTTTAAAAGACTTTATTTTAGAGGGGAAGGGAGGGAGAAAGAAATGTCAATGTGTGATTGCCCTTCACGTGCCCCCTACTGGGTATCTGGCCCCCCAGACATGGGCCTTGACTGGGAATCAAACCCAGTGACCCTTTGGTTCATAGGCTGGCACTCAATCCACTGAGCCATACCAGCTGGGAGAATTTTCAATGATAAGGAGATCATTTAACGTGTAGTGGATGAAAGAAGCACTGCAGAATTGTATATGCAGAGCAGTCGTAACAATATGGAGAAATCAAAAGTGGCTTGAGATAGAAATATAAAATGGCTGTCTCTGAGTTCTGATATTATTGGTGGTTACAAAAATACTTTGTTTTTCTGTTCTCCTTAATATTTGCTATATATTGTTCCTGTAATCAGTTGAAAAGAAAATAGTGAAGGGGGGATAAACATGAAACATTTAAACCTAAATGGCCCTCCATTTTAGGATTATCCTGTTTTTGAACTTGATCAGTTTGAGTATGTTAGCTGTTCGAGAATAAAAACAATTCTTAACAGTGGTTAAAATTTTAGGCTTATACGCTTTTTCTCTTTAAAGATACTCCTGGGCATGGAAGTGGATGGGCTGAGACTCCTCGAACAGATCGAGGTGGAGATTCAATTGGCGAAACACCCACTCCTGGAGCCAGTAAAAGGAAGTCACGTTGGGATGAAACACCAGCTAGTCAGATGGGAGGAAGCACTCCTGTTCTGACCCCTGGAAAGACACCAATTGGCACACCAGCCATGAACATGGCTACCCCTACTCCAGGTAGAACCTCTTAACTGCCTTACATCCTAAGGACCTATGTAATGATAAATATTTGCCCTATGGATTGTTATAGGAATTTGTGTTTTTTGGTAGGTCACATAATGAGTATGACTCCTGAACAGCTTCAGGCTTGGCGGTGGGAGAGAGAAATTGATGAGAGAAATCGCCCACTTTCTGATGAAGAGTTAGATGCTATGTTCCCAGAGGGATATAAGGTAATAACATGGAATATGAATTTGTCAGGTTGTAGGATGTGAATTTTATTTTAAATACCTTTTAAGAAATTTACAAATCAAGTTTGTGCTGCTGGCCTTGCCTTGATTTACTCCTGCCATTCCACTCTTTTAGTTATTTCCAAGTATATTTGTGTTCTAAAACAATAGGAATGAAAAATAAATGACATGAAACTCTTTATTACTTTTGGGAGGTGAGAAGTCTCAAGGACTTCTAGTACCATGTACTTTGAGAAGTATTCCCTTGGGGTATGAGGTAACTGCTGTTTCAGTTTATCAGTAGTCCCAGGAGCAAGCTTGCTTCAAGTTAATGGTTATTTAATTTGAGGCCTCACAAGATTTTGTATGTTTAGTAAGTTCATGGATTTCCAGTGAACACACAGAATATTCTCTCTTTACTAGTATGAAGGTGGTTTGGGCGTGTAGATGGTGTTGTCACAACCAGGGGTGGAACCTAAGTCATCTGATGGCCTTTACAGAGCCCTTCCTGCCAGTGCCTCTTGCTTTTTAAGTTTGTATATATTTTTCCTTTTCCTAGGTTTGTAGTAACACATTTGTTTCAAGTATTCATGAATTTCTGATTTATAATTTTTTGTAGCCTCCACATGAAGCTGTGGTTTATAGACACTTTATGCCTACTATTGACTACCTGAGTGTGTTCTCAGTTGTAGTCATTGATTTCCTTAATATTAGTAGGAGAGAAAAATCCTCCTTAGTGACTTTTCAGTGATTTTTTTTTATATATTTTTTAATTCAAATGGTGTGTATTTTATAGGGCTTTGGTAAATATTTTGGTTTTAGTTTGTATGCATTTAGCTGATTTTTGTGAAGTAACTTAAATACTAAGATTTACTCTTTGGTATAGATTTATGTGATTTTTATTTTATTATGAAAATAAAACCAACATGTTTTATAGATTGTTTGAAAGTGATAAGAATTTTATAACCTTCATTATCCTAATTTTCCCACACTTATATACTTAAATTTTATTAGCAGATGAGAAATACGAATGTCATATATTTTATACTTATAATTGAGATAGAAAAATGGGATCGATGGTAATTCCTGTCTGCAAGCAGAAAGCTTCCTAGCTAATAAACTGTAAAATATTCTAAGTGCAAATACTCATTATGTTATTTCTTTGTTTATCAAGTCAAGAAAATCCTAAACTGTCTCTTAACTGTATTAGGTACTCCCTCCTCCAGCTGGTTATGTTCCCATTCGAACTCCAGCTCGAAAGCTGACAGCAACTCCAACACCTTTGGGTGGTATGACTGGTTTCCACATGCAAACTGAAGACAGAACTATGAAAAGTGTTAATGACCAACCATCTGGTAATCTTCCATTTTTAAAACCTGATGATATTCAGTACTTCGATAAACTCTTGGTAAGTGATAATAGCAGAATACAATAACTTTTTATTTAGGAATTAAAAATCATAATGCCTCAACCTACCTTTAAATTGTTTTCTTTTATTCTGTTAGGTTGATGTTGATGAATCAACACTTAGTCCAGAAGAGCAGAAAGAGAGAAAAATAATGAAGTTGCTTTTAAAAATTAAGAATGGAACACCTCCGATGAGAAAGGTAAATAAATACCAGTTCGCTAAATTGTGGTATTAATTATAGTTTTATGTTTAGAGATTTATAATTAACCTCTCCAACTTTACCGAGTGCATAGTATGAGGGGAAAAAGATGTAATATGAGGGACTTAGGTTTTTTAGTCAAGGAATTTTTTGCTAATAGGAATATTGAAAAATAAGATTCTCTTTTCTGTCCTCAAGGCCTTTAAAACATGCTGAAGGCTCTTAAGGTAATTAATTAGTGGAATTACATTAGGAATTGTAATAGTATCATGTAGCTTGAAGATGGGTAGTCTTTAGAAGGAAGCTGAGTTTTATAACCGCAGTGGCTCCATGGTCTGTTGCCTTTTTTTTTTGTTTTTAAGATTTTATTTTATTATTTATTTTTAGAGAGGGAAGGGAGAGGGAGAGACAGAAAGAGAAACATCAATGTGTGGTTGCTGGGGGACATGGCCTGCAACCTAGGCATGTGCCCTGACTGGGAATCGAACCTGCAATGCCTGGTTCGCAGCCCGCGCTCAATCCACTGAGCTACGCCAGCCAGGGCCTGTTGCCTTTTTTTAACTGAAACGTTGAACTTCCATCACCGGAATTCAAGCTTTAAAGTAATTTTGATGGGAATGAACTTCAGCTACCCTGTGTAAAACGTTTGTAAATTTTACACTAAATAATTGTTATAGAAAATCATAGAATAAATTTCTTGTTCCACAAGCTTAATTACAAAGAAACACACCCTTTATTCTTTTTCCCCAGGCTGCACTGCGTCAGATTACTGACAAAGCTCGTGAATTTGGAGCTGGTCCTTTGTTTAATCAGATTCTTCCTCTACTGATGTCTCCTACACTCGAGGATCAAGAACGTCATTTACTTGTCAAAGTTATTGATAGAATATTATACAAACTTGATGACTTAGTTCGACCATATGTGCACAAGGTTTGTTATTCTCAAGTAGTGTTTCTAAGGTTTGATATTTTTAATATGAAAGGAATTAGTGGATTTTTTACCAACTTATGTATTTGTGCAGTTTAAAAATTCTAATAAAGTAGTAATTGATGCTATACATTCACCATAAAAAGGCAATTTTATCTGCTTGCAAGACACTCAGTTATCAATGTTAAATTCACATGTCTTCCCAGACCTTTTTCTTTACTTAGGCTTGCATTGCACATAAACAAATTTGTGTGTATAGAGATTGTAACATTTTTCTCTCTTTTTTATAATGGACTCATGTTACTTTTTCATTTGCTTTATTGATATTAGATAAGGATGAGAAAATTTATGATTCTATACATGTCATTTAATTTAAAGGACTTTTTTTGCTGGTAGCAGTTATGGATTAGAATTACAAGGTGCAGATAGATGTATAAATTGTTTTAACAAAATATTAATTGTTTGTCTACATGGTTAACAGTTCTCCCAAATTTTCAGCTTCATATGGTGTTTGAAATTGCAATTAAAATTCTTAATTTGTCCCTTGATTAACAAATTTGTCCTTGTAATTATAAATTTTCATAATAAAATGAATTTTTGTATATTTGTATTTTTAGGTTACATAAATAACATGCTATAATATTTTTTATATATGTATTTAGTTCTGTTACATGAGATAGCATCGGTAATTGGTGTGAAAATCGCACTCCTCTTTTTCAGATCCTTGTGGTCATTGAACCATTGTTGATTGATGAAGATTACTATGCCAGAGTGGAAGGCCGAGAGATTATTTCTAATTTGGCAAAGGTATTTACATTATATTTTTAGAGAAGAAAGTTTTGTATCTGTTGATGGGATTATTTGTTTATACAAGGAAATGGTTGAGGGTTAATGTTACTAACTCATGACTGTCCTTTTTACTTGACTCTAGGCTGCTGGTCTGGCTACTATGATCTCTACCATGAGACCTGATATAGATAACATGGATGAATATGTTCGTAACACAACAGCCAGAGCTTTTGCCGTTGTAGCTTCTGCCCTGGGCATTCCTTCATTATTGCCTTTCTTAAAAGCTGTTTGCAAAAGCAAGAAGTCCTGGCAAGCAAGACACACTGGTATTAAGATTGTACAGCAGATAGCTATTCTCATGGGCTGTGCCATCTTGCCACATCTGAGAAGTTTGGTTGAAATCATTGAACATGGTAAGTTGTTACATACCTTTGTCTTTTATAAGCCAGGTGTCTTGAAATTTGGGCTGCTGATTAGGAAAGATAAATGGAAGGGCTTTAACTATATAAACACCATAAAGCTTATGATGGAATTTGTAGTGTTATCTGCTAATGGGCTGTGGTTTATTCTGGCTTTTGCCTAATTTTGTCTATTGTGAACAGAATGTGCAATTAGATTACATCATTAGACTCCAGATAATGTGCAAATTAGGTGATGATGTTGCTTAGTTAAAACCTTTATTTGGTTTTATAGGTCTTGTGGATGAGCAACAGAAAGTTCGGACCATTAGTGCTTTGGCCATTGCTGCCTTGGCTGAAGCAGCAACTCCTTATGGTATTGAATCTTTTGATTCTGTGTTAAAGCCTCTATGGAAGGGTATCCGCCAACACAGAGGAAAGGTAGATCTACCAATTAGATTTTTTTTTAAGCTAAGGCAATTTAAATCCAATTTACTAAGTATATATATGTTTATTTTAAAATAGGGTCTGGCTGCCTTTTTAAAGGCTATTGGGTATCTTATTCCTCTCATGGATGCAGAATATGCCAACTACTATACTAGAGAAGTGATGTTAATCCTTATTAGAGAATTCCAATCTCCTGATGAAGAAATGAAGAAAATTGTGCTGAAGGTAATTGTCCCAAATTGTTGTTCCACGTTTGTTAATCTAAATTGGGTGTGTTTTGTGGTTCAAGGAGAATTTTAAAGCATTAAAAAAAAACCCTTGTTTATTAAACCAGGATTGTGTTCACAATGATTCCCTTTTAACCTTTTAGGTGGTAAAGCAGTGTTGTGGGACAGATGGTGTGGAAGCAAACTACATTAAAACAGAGATCCTTCCTCCTTTTTTTAAACACTTCTGGCAACACAGGATGGCTTTAGATAGAAGAAATTACCGACAGGTAAGCTTTTATTGTAAAAGATATTTTCAAAAGTCCTTTGAACTAATTCTTTAGTCAGTTTAAATGCATGCTGATTACCTCATGGTTTGTATAACATGTGCAAACCTTGATTGTGAAAGGAGATGGGTCTTAGTTAACTTCCATTTTGATTTTGCATTCAAGGATACGTACCCAGCTATGAACTGATGCCTTTGTGTAGTAAATGGAATGTATGATCTGTCTAGGTAAAACATCAGTATAATCTTATCCTAATCATTTTGACTTAGACTCATATTTAAAATTTTTGGTTACTTGCCCTTTCAAGTTTTAAAAATAGGAGTTGATTGTTCTCAACATGCTTACTAGCTGAATAGTATTTTTAGAATTTTTCCTTTTCATGATGTCTGTTTTCTTTGAAGGGCAATAAATTTCGTTGTTTTTTCTCCCCCTTTTTTAGTTAGTCGATACTACTGTGGAATTGGCAAACAAAGTAGGTGCAGCAGAAATTATATCCAGAATTGTGGATGATCTGAAGGATGAAGCTGAACAGTACAGAAAAATGGTGATGGAAACAATCGAGAAAATTATGGGCAACTTGGGAGCAGCAGATATTGATCATAAACTTGAAGAACAACTGATTGATGGTATTCTTTATGCTTTCCAAGAACAAACTACAGAGGTAATGATACTAATTAGGACAAGTTACCAGTGACTTTCATATTGTAAAAAAGGCATGTTCTTTTCGAGCAAATATTACCACTAAATATTAGTTGACTTTGAAATAATTTTCTAAATGCTGATGCTGTTCTCTTAGCTATGAAGAAATACTCTTTTATCTCAAGTTTTTATATTTTATTTAGTTGAAAAACTGAATATTAGTACATTTCAACCTTTCAGTCACAAACAATTCTAGTTCCCAGTGAATGTAGTTTTTAAAAATTTAATATAGTGGGGTTTTTTTCCCCCTTTTTTTTTTTTTTTTTGTTTTTTAGGACTCAGTAATGTTGAACGGGTTTGGCACAGTGGTCAATGCTCTTGGCAAACGAGTTAAGCCTTACTTGCCTCAGATCTGTGGTACGGTTTTGTGGCGTTTAAATAACAAATCAGCAAAAGTTAGGCAACAGGCAGCGGACTTGATCTCTCGTACGGCTGTTGTCATGAAGACTTGTCAGGAGGTAAACTTGGATGTCAGATTCTTAATTCTTTACCAGAGAGTTTAATGTCAGTGGTAACCTTTTAACATTATATCTTTTATTACAGGAAAAGTTGATGGGTCACTTGGGTGTTGTTTTGTATGAGTATTTGGGTGAAGAGTACCCTGAAGTATTGGGAAGCATTCTCGGAGCACTGAAGGCCATTGTAAATGTAATAGGTATGGAATTTGCTGGTCATGTAAGAATTTTTTTGTTTTGGTTTTTAACAAATTTTTCTTTCATGTAAAATACAGAATCATATTTAGCAGTTGAGTAATGTTTTCTGATACTTTTTCTTAAGTACTTCAAAATTATAGTTAAGTCAGGGGATGTCCCAATAGTATTATTTCCCAAAACCCATATATAGTCTACTTTAAAAGAGAAAAGAGGGCAAGCTTAGGACCTGCAAGAGAGGTAGGAGTAGTCACAACTCAAAAAGTGTCTTGCCTGAAATATATTCGGGGACAGAGGAACAACTCTGAAGTTTTAATTTAGTTTCAGGACAAAATATGTATTTATTCAACCTTGAATTAATGAGTGATTATAGCAGGTTTTTCTGTTTCCTTTCTCAAGTTTTAGGAACATAACCAGGGAGAAGTGAATTGCTCAAGCTAATCTTTTTATTTATATCCAGTTCTTTAAAACTACCCATTCACTTTTCTAACTCAAAAGCAAGTATCTTACAAATGCTCTTGGGTATGGAGAGCAAAGCTTCTGTTCTTTAAGGTCACGATGAAAGAAACAAATGGTCTCTTGTGTTTTTTCCTTCATTGTAGTTGAACTATGACTGTTGCAAAAAGAACTTCTTCAGTGGTTAGAGGGGCGGAAATCACCTAGCAGGAGGTCATAATAAATAGCTGGCTGTGATAGCCACTGTTCCCTTTTATTAGTAAGGGGTTTATATGCAATATTAGAGATCTTTGAACCATTGCATTTATATACAAACCCCAATTCAGTCCTGTCCTCTACAGGTAAAGGTAACAATTTGTCCAAAAACAGTTACTTGGCCACTTGTGGGGCTGTAGTTTGCAGGGAGTTATAAACAATACTGTTGGTCAGGGACACATGGGAAAAGCAATGGAGAGAGAATCAGAGCAAGCAATTCTAGTTAGAGCAAGAGCCCCTGCCAGCTGCCTCCTTTTTTCTCTCTTCATAGGTGTAAATACCATCCAAGTATGCCCTGCATTGCAGGGAGACTGGAGATCTGTTTGTTTTGCAGTTAAAGGGTAAGGGGGCCCTTTTCTGGAAAATTTTACTTTAATTTACATGTCTTCCTCTGGCTTACATTGTTGTGTATGGCCGGAACATAAGCTGTCCCCATATTTAAATGTCAGTGTACAAATACATTTCAGAACCAAATGGAACTTTTTTTGTTGTTGAATATCCATCATTCTTTAAATCACTTCACTAATTTCTTTCATTTCTATGCATAATCAGCAGTTGTTAATAAAGAGTTAATAACAGTTCTAAGTATGGTCAGAATCTGGGGCTTTTTCTTTGCATAGGCAGCTGTAAGTGTATATTTATGCCTAGTTACATATATTACATTGCTAATTAAAAGGTAAAATGAACAAAGGTTGCAGTTCAAATGTTAATTGATAGTGTTTCGGCTTCTGTTAAATAGGTATGCATAAGATGACCCCACCAATTAAGGATCTGCTGCCTAGACTCACTCCCATCCTAAAGAACAGGCATGAAAAAGTACAGGAGAATTGTATTGATCTTGTTGGACGTATTGCTGACAGGTAAGCAGATTAAACGTTTGTATTAAACATTTTTATACGCATTATTTGTTTTCATATTTAACCATTTTTTATTTACTTTTCAAGTTTATTTAATGTTGCTAATGTAAGTATATATGGTCACATTATCCATTATTAATATTTTTCGTGAAATTTCAATTTGGATGGGAATGGGTGGGTGGCAATATTTTTATTTAATGCTTAAAGTGAGTGAGTTGTGTTTTGAGAACTGAATTTGCCTTTTAAAACTTATTGTCACAAAAATAATTAACTATTTTTTCTTCTTAAATTAGGGGAGCTGAATATGTGTCAGCAAGGGAATGGATGAGGATTTGCTTTGAGCTTTTAGAGCTCTTAAAAGCTCACAAAAAAGCTATTCGTAGAGCCACAGTCAACACATTTGGTTATATTGCAAAGGCCATTGGGTGAGTACTATTTACTTGTATATATCCTGTGTAATAAACCCACTGTGGTGTTGAAAAATGCTTCCGTTTCTGTAGAAATTGCTTTCAAGGCATGGTGTGAATAAAGCAGTTGTGAAAGTGCTTCATTTAACCACTGACCTTCAATTATTGAAATGTTTTCTTAAATTTTAAATAGAATAAAATAGATGGGAGGATTCTGAATTTCATTTAATCACACCAGATATTTTCAGAGAGGGAAACTATTATTCTCAAGATAATTTCAAGTTTTTGTTGGTCCTTTTTAGGATATTGCTTGAAATATTAAGACCAGTTAATCATGTAAAAATCAGCATAATTCAAAGCTCGTTAGCGTTTTAAAAATACTTTTTAAATAATTCACAGACAACTGAATTATAGCTATTTTATGAATAAATCTATGGTTACTTTCAGAACTATTCTCATTGTCAAAAAATGAGATACTACATGGGCATGGCTTAATAACAATATTTTCAAGCAGTAAAATATAAAGTCATATTAATTAGATGAAGTCTTCCTACCACCCTCTTTGGTTGCAATAATATTTATTTAGCATTAATGTAGTCAAGAAATTCACAATGAATAGCTGTTGTGGCAATGTTTAGTTCCTGTATCCCTTTAAGTTTGTGGTAAAATAATGCTTAGAGAGGGAGAAGAGATGGAGTGAAGGTGTGTGAGAGGGAGATAGGAAAAGGAAAGTAGATTCTGCATGTTACGGCATGGGAGACCTCAGTTTGAATACTGCCATAAGGTTTCCTTGCTCTAGTGGCCATAGTTTGAACACTCAAATAATCTAAACATTTAAATAATTTTTTTATATTTCAGGAAATGTACTAAAGACTCAAAATTACATTTGAAAGTGAATCCATTAGGATTTTGTCTTTAAAATGGACATTTTAATTTGAACAAAATTCTTAAGTAGAAACAGTGCTAATGACTAGAAAGTATTGTATTTCATCCTAAAATTACTAGGTTCCTAGTGATTACTTACAATAAGCTTTCATTTCTTCGCATTTTTTTTCTTTTTCCTTCTGAAAAACAGTATTGACTTGTAATCTAACAGTGTGCTAACATTTATTTTTTTCAGCCCTCATGATGTATTGGCTACACTTTTAAACAACCTCAAAGTTCAGGAAAGGCAGAACAGAGTTTGTACCACTGTGGCAATAGCTATTGTCGCTGAAACGTGTTCGCCCTTCACAGTACTACCTGCCTTAATGAATGAATACAGAGTTCCTGAACTCAATGTTCAAAATGGAGTGTTAAAATCACTTTCCTTCTTGTTTGAATATATTGGTGAAATGGGAAAGGACTACATTTATGCAGTAACACCATTACTTGAGGATGCTTTAATGGACAGGTAAGTGACTTGAGTGAAATACAAGAAAAGTTACAATTTTTGCTCTGTTTTAGAATAACGGGAATAATTATTATGTGACTTATTTGTTATGATGCAGTTAAAGAAGGGGAATGCCAGCTTGAATATTTAGGAAACTGTAAATACGATTATTGTTATCTTCAAATAATGTATGCTACAGGTGCCCCCCCTTTAAATTCTCTTTTATATCTATTATGCTAAATATATTTTGAAAACCAGTAATTGATAACTTTTGTTTTAAAAATGAAAGTCAAATAATAATTAGAGAAGATGATGAGCATGAGCTTAGTGGTATGGCAGAGACCTGATTTTTTTTTTTTTTTTTTTTTGCTTTTGTTAATGCAGATGAAGCAGATTTCTGTTAGGCTTTTGAACTACTGAACATAGCCTGCCAGAGCCTCATTGTTGACATTGGATGCCCCAATTTATTCACATGATGACCCATTGATAAACTACTGCTTCAATTATTTGACAGTATATTCCTAATACCTTTAACCATCTAGACCAGGGGTGTCAAACTTGTTTTCACCAGAGGCCACATCAGCCTTGCAGTTACCTTCAAAGGGTGGCCGAATGTGATTTTAGGACTGTATAAATGTAACTACTCCTTAACTAGGGGCAAGGAGCTTGGTGCTGCCGCTGGGTAGAAACAAGGTACCGGGTGGGATAAAACAATGTGGAGCGCCGGATTCGTCCTGTGGTCCTTGTGTTTGCTACTTGTGCTCTAGACTAACAGCTTTTAAACAAAAAGTAACTAAAGAACATGTAAGGGAAAGTTCAAGGTTCACATAGTAAGGGAAAAGACTGTTTTATTGCCTCTGTTTTTCAGGAAGAGTGATTTAAATAACTCATTAATCTTTCAAAATGGAATCTTAATAGCCCTCAACAGGTTACCACAAGTAACTTGTAAAGACATGGGGACAGAATAAGAATCGTGCTCTATAAAATCCTGCCCAGCTAGAGCCCAGTAAAGTGGGAATAAATCGTACTTGTTCCATATTCTTCAGTGTCTGCACATCATTGTGTGTGATCTGCAGTTGAAAATTAGGTTGTGTGTACTAAGTAGTTGAGGGTGATAAAGCCATCAAAAATTAGAAAAGAAACCATACTTTAGTTGAGAAATGTATTAATGAGGAATACTGCCTTGTTATGAAGCTTAATAGATTAATCATAAGTGTAGGAAATAAGATAAATAAGGATACTAAGAACAAGTACTGATTTTTAAGGTACTTGTACTACCTTTGAGGGCAAAAAACATCAACTCACTTTTGTACTCATCACAAACCAATTATCTATGTTAATACTGAGTAATTGTGAAATGAATGAATCAGTGATTATCATAAGCATAAATTCAGTAGACATAGGAGATGATAATTTTTTTTTGTAGGTTTGAAAAAAATGATTGGTCTTTCTCTTGCTTTCCCCCAATTGTGTTCTTGAATGAAACTAAAAGTAAATGAGGTCAAGGGTTTAATTTTACAATGATTTACTTATCTATTGTGTACCACTGTTCATTTACTTTTAAATATTTTCGGTTTATAGAGTTTAAAATGAGGTATTACCATTAATCATTCATATGTTAAGAGTCATGTAATTTTAGTAGCATACTATAAAATGTACACTGCATGGGGCTCTTTTAATCATATTCCTTTCAAAAGTTTACTAGAAAACCATAGCTTATTTTTGAGCCATAATGAGGTTTGAGTCATTAAAAGTTCCCAAGTAGAATCATTACTCTTTTTTCCATTTGTCATTCTAAAGGCATTCTCTATCAAATATCAGGTGTGAGAATGACTGTCTGTTCTATGCACTGAATTTGTAATTTAGTTTTGAATGGGCTGGCAAATATTTCCTGGTAAAACTAAGGCTGTATCTTAACAAAGAGCTTTTTTTTTCCCCATTGCAGGGACCTTGTACACAGACAGACAGCTAGTGCGGTGGTACAGCACATGTCACTTGGGGTTTATGGATTTGGTTGTGAAGATTCACTGAATCACTTGTTGAACTATGTATGGCCCAATGTGTTTGAGACATCGCCCCATGTAATTCAGGCAGTTATGGGAGCCCTGGAGGGCTTGAGAGTTGCTATTGGACCATGTAGAATGTTACAGTATTGTTTACAGGTAGGTTAAGATTTCAAAAAGATTTCTCAATGAGAAAAGTAATTTAGTTGAATTAAGTCACTGTTCCTAGTTTGCAATAAGGTACATTGTGTCATATGGGAAAACAGTTGCGGGGAAGGGGAAATTAGATTTGTCTTTGCTGACTGCAGTTTTGTGCAGTTTCGAGGGTTTGCTTTTTTGTGTGTGTGTCTTCAAGGAAAGAATCATATATTTAAGTTTGTTTGTTAGTTGTGTTAAGGTTATATATGTTATTTGAAAATGGAAATAATTTAATCTTTTCATTATTCTAGGGTTTGTTTCACCCAGCCCGGAAGGTCAGAGATGTGTATTGGAAAATTTACAACTCCATCTACATTGGTTCACAGGATGCTCTCATAGCACATTACCCAAGAATCTACAATGATGATAAGAACACCTATATTCGTTATGAACTTGACTATATCTTATAATTCTGTTTATTTTGTGTTTAATGCACAGCTGTTTCACACTTTAAACTTGCTTCGATTTGGTGATGTAAACTTTTAAACATTGCAGATCAGCGTAGAACTGGTCATAGAGGAAGAGCTAGAAATCCAGTAGCATGATTTTTAAATAACCTGTCTTTGTTTTTGATGTTAAACAGTAAATGCCAGTAGTGACCAAGAACACAGTGATTATACACACTATACTGGAGGAATTTCATTTTTAATTCATCTTTATGAAGATTTAGAATTCATTCCTTGTGTTTAAAGGGAATGTTTAATTGAGAAATAAACATTTGTGTACAAAATGCTAACTTGTGTGTGTTTTTTGAACATGACTTGTAAAATGCGGAACTTCGATAAAGTATTGGTTTGTGTAGAGTAAGTGGCTTAATTTCATTTTCTGTCACCTGGTTTATAAAAGAATATAAACTATATAAAGTGATGGTGTCTTTGTCAAAATTTCATTGTTCTCCTGATAATGACAATGAGAAGAGTAGCTTTGGGGGTGTTCATCTCAAACTAGCACAACCGTTCCATCACCGTGGGAAATATGTCACCTTTGCTGGACTGTCTTGAATATTATTTTGCACTTACATAGCGCCTTTCATCTCTTGATTTCTCAAAATGCTTTATAAGCGTGTTTAAGGGAAGCGGTTCAAGTCATGTCCAACTCTTGATGAGTCTGTGTTTAGAAAGTGGGGAAGGTATCTTTATTTCAAAACTGCTTTCTACCTGTTGAGAATGAGGCTACCTAAGTAATGCTACTAGAGTAAGACAGTCTTTGGGGTCTTTTCCACATTAAAAGCCACTACTCAGCAACGTATTTGATAATACCTGCTGAGCACCTGCTGTGTATCAGCCACTGTGCTTAGTGTAGGGGATGCAAAGGTGCCTTTGACCTGCCCCTTGCCCTTAAGAAGTGCAGTATAATGGAAAGGGGGAAGACATCTAGTGACATGTTACTTGTATACTGTGATATGCAATTGCGGCAGCTAAAATATTTGCTTGATTTTTCATTTATTAGATAAATTGATGCATAGGTGTCAAACATAAGCTGAAATGCCATTAAATTCTAGAGGAACCAAGCATTTAGTATTTTTTGGCAAATATTTTAAGTATATATTTTAGCTCTTCCTAATTTTCTGGCCAAGACTTTATTAGTTTTAGTCCTTTTACTACCATGGCTATTTTGTTTTGTCTCCCAGTGATAGTACTTCTGTGAACTCGAATGGGAAGTGAGATTTTGCAGCATCATGTGCATGAGATGACTCTGCCACTGCAAGTAAAGTCATTGTACTGGGACCAGGAGATTTGTCCCTTGAACTGCTAACACTTTAGGGCCTCTTGTTGTGAAGGCATCCACGAGAAACAGTTTGTAATGGGCTACTTACAGAATCGATGCTGAGCATGAGTTGACTCTTAAGGAAGAATATGTAACTCATTATCATTCCTTGTGTAACGTGACTTTGTGAAAATAGATCAGTGTGTTCTAAGACACAATTTCCAAAATAATTTTTACTCATTTTTAACAGTAGCCCCCATGCACCTTTACATTTTGCTGTTCTCTGTAGTTGCTGTCAGATGACCTTCGGTAATTACTAATCATGAAAATTTAAGAACACAGATTTCAAAGCCAGATTTTGATTTTAAACCAGTCTTGGGGAAATTTATATTTTCACTTCAAGTACTTCAATTTGCTTGGGCCTGTGCTTTTTGTGGGGAATAATCAATGTTTTGCAGAGGTGGTGTGGAGCAAGAGACTTCTAGTCACCTTAAGTGACTCTTTACTGATGGGAATAGTTTGAGAACAGCAAGATGAAGCAAATACCGAAGGCTACAGCCTTAATAGTTGGGACCAAATGGAGGCTTACAGATATTTGAATTGTTACATGCTTATTATTTGAATAAGGAAAGCATTTTGTGATATGTGAAAGACGCTATGTGAAGTTTTAACTATCTTTCAGAGACTTTTCTTTTGCACTTTCTTTTGGTGTTTCTTAAAGCCAGACTTAAGCAGGAAGAAATTAATGTTCTTAAGGGGACAGTGGGTGGGTTTTTCTGTGGGCCCTCTAATGGAATTGATCTCTTTGGCTGTTCAGTTTTTTTTCATATTGTATTTTTAAAATTTGTTGTATGGTGCCATGTGAGCATCAAGTACCACCAAATGAATAAAACTTATTATATCTAAAGTCTTTAGACCAGTTTTTAATTTTAGTTGACTCTATTATTGTCACACTACACTCTGTTGTGGTTGTGCCATTTTAATACTACTACTACTTTGGGTGGTTTTCCAAACAAGGGAACTAAATGTTGAAAAACCAAAGAACTTTATTAAATAAGAAACTGAGAAAGACAGTTGAAGCCACAACAGTTTGTTAGGTTCTTTGGTTCTTTTCTAATGTCTTAAATCCCCAAAAGTAGAAGGAGCAGAAACTACAGTTATCACAGGGTTTCTCACCCTTGGCATTATTGACATTTTGGGCCAGATACATTGCACTGTGGGGGTGGGGTGGGCAGGCTGTTGTGGGAATTGTGGGATGTTGAGCAGCATCACTGACCTCTGCTCACGAGGTGTCAGTTGCATGCCCACTGCAGCTGTGACAACCAAAAGTGCCTCCAGGTATCGTCTGGAGGGCAAAGTCTCTAATAACCTTCACTGAGACCATTATTTAAGCAGGACTCCCGGAAGTAGGATAAAAGCAAAGCATGATAAAACATTCAGGCAGTAGTTGCCTAGGAAGTAACTAGAAATACTGTTTCACAAATACTGAAAACACCCACATTGGGTCAAGCTGTGCATAAAGTCACGGGGAACAAGCTGAAAACGTAAGTCCTGACTGATGGGGTTCTGGGGATTCAGCTTTGTCCTGAAAACTGAAAGGTTACTGGTTAGATACCCAGTCAGGGCACATGCCTGGGTTGTGGGCTAGCTCCCTATTGAGGGTGTGTGAGAGGCAGTGATGGATGTTTCGCACATCCGTGTTTTCCTCTCTTCTTCCCTCCCCCTCTTCCTAAAAATCTTTTTAAAAACCAGTGTAAGATGTTAACTGCTGCCTGGTCCTCAGCATCTTGTGGCACAGTAGGATCCAAGGGTGCAGTCCAGGGGCGGCACCCGGGCTCAGTTCTCCATTTGGAATGCAGCTAAGGATCCCAGTTGTTACCTGTGGGGCCGTGTGTTAGGACTGGAGGAGGATGACAGGGCATAGAGACCCTTTTCTCCTTAAAAATTAAGTATGGACAGGAAGCCATAGAATGTAGGGTGACTTGACAGGTAATTTAGATTTGCAAGGCAGGCAAGATTTATAGGAGGGAGTAAGTGTAAGTAAGTGTAGGTCAGACATTCTACTGTTTATTCCGAAAAAAGTTAAAAAAATTCTTAATATATTTCAAAATCTAAAAGGACATGCTTTCAAGTCATGGACAAAGATTTTATGGCCCAAGATTTAAATTGGGCCCAAAATAAAATTCTTTGGAAGGAAATTTTTAACATGTTAGTAAGGCTTTGGAGGGGATTTATTTACTCTGAAGAGTTATCCTGAAATATCTTCGTGCTAGGAAGAAACTTACAAATAGGGTGAATTGTTAATTGTTTTATGTCTAATCCCCCCCAAACAAACTTTTTTCAAGTATCGGGAAAGGAATAGTACAATGAGCACCTGTATATGCACTTAAATTCAACTTGGCTACATTTGCTGTTTTTAGATTGTAATTTCATGAAACAATTTGTATTACTGCAGAGGACTCGGGGACTAGAAAAAAGAGGCTGGTGAGAAGAACAGTTGCCAGAGTAAGTTTTTGAAGGGGTGGAAAGGTGGAAGTCAGGACACACGGGCAGGGGTTCTTTCAGACAGGAAGAGAAGCTTCTCCCTCTGAGGCCACAATGTAGTGCAGGAGGTAATGTAGTGGGATGTCAGCGTGCTGAAAAATTTCTCTGAATATGTCAGACTATCAACATATAAAAATAGTTTTACTGCTACTTTAAAAACGAGTAGACCTCAATGAAAGCCAGACTTTTACAGAAAATTCAGACAAGAGTGAAAGCTTGGTAAAGGGTAACAACTGGTGTCTGTGTGGTATGTAACATGTATAAAGTGTAATGCACAACCGGGTGCATTGTCTAGTTTTGTCACACTGCACAGAATGCAATTTTATACATTAGGGAAGAAAATCTCGTAGCACCAGCATGATCACCAAAGCAGAACTGTTTATGTGCCAGGGTCTGGGTCACCACTACTCCATGTGTGATCTGGCCATCGGCAGCATTGGTGTCACTTGGAACTTTTTAGAAACAGACAATTAGGCAACACCTCAGACCTGAGTAAGGATCGCATTTTAATAAATACCCGGGTGATTTATAAATACATTAAAGTTTGAGAAGTGATAGTCTAGGGTGCCACTCCATCCATTCCAGTGTGAGAATGATGTGTTAATAAGAGGTTCGGAAGTACCTATTTAGGTGTGAAAGCAAGCGGGCCTATACATACAGATAGCCAAGGGGGGGTCAGAACACCCCTAAGACGGTACTTTGCTGAGACCTGGGTGAAATCAAGGGAGGGGAAAAAAGATTTTCATTGCATGAAGTACATCGAATTTTTCCCATAAGGCTATGGTATGTAATGAATACATCCTCCAAAATTCATACGTTGAAACCCTACCCCCCATTGTGACAGATATTAGGAGATGAGGCCTCTGGGAGGTAATCAGGTCATGAGGGTGGAGCCCTCATGATGGGATTAGTGCCCTTATAAAGAGATGTGAGAGCTGCTCTCTGCCGTGTCAGGGTACAACGAGAGGGTGGCCAGCTGTAAACCAGGAAGCAGGCAGGCCCTCACTGGACAATGGCTCTTGCTAGCACCTTAATATTGAACTCTGCAGCCTCCAGAACAGTGAGGAATAAATGTTTAAGCCACTGGTCTATGGTATTCTGTCATAGCAGTTGACTAGTTAATAAACCTCATAGGTGTATATCCATAATGCTTCTCCTCCTACTTAACTGACATTGGTGGTAGAGTAGAACCTTGAACTGAAGAGACAGGCTCTCTCTCTTGAGGCCAGTGTAATGTGGATGGAGGCCAAAGCCAGACAGCCTGTTGAGAATCCTCTACGTGCTTTTCCTATACCATAAGGGAAGAGAACAGGGAGTCAGTATAGTGTGGGCTTACCAGTTGGCTCTGGAGTTTGTCATAAACAGGTTGCTTATGAGTTCAAGTCCTGGATACGTAACCTGGATATGCCACTTAGTGGCTTTGTGACCTTGAGCAAGTTATTTGACCTCTCTCTGTTTCAGTTTCTGAATTTATAGAATTTTGGATAATAATAGTACCTCCTTTAATAAATGGTAGTCGTGAAGATTAACAGATAATATTTAGAACATAAACTCTAAGCATAGTTCTTAATAAGTAACAGCTGTTTGCTGTTGCTATAGCTTGTTTTTTATTATTATGAGGGAGAAGACCTGTCGTCACTGCTGAAATTGGGATGGAAATTGGTAAGCGTCTTGAGAAGAAGCCTTTTGTAAATAACTGTTGAGGGAGTAAGAGGAGCTCACTGGGGACATTGAGGATTGCATGCTAATCCCGCGGGAGTGCACAGTGATCTTTGGTATTGCTCAACCACCTGGGTGGATGGAGAAGGTATTTGGTTGGGGCGATTCGCAGTGCAGCGGGAGTGAGAGGGTTAGGGCTTTGGTGTGAGCGCAGCTGAACAGCATGGATTTGCTGTTCAAATCTTCAATGATTTTAGAAGGAACTGGTGTCAGTTAGAAGTGCACTCCTCAAATTTTATTTCTCCTAAGGTAGTGATATTGTTCTGTCTTAAATACTTAACTAATAAGAAATGCAGTCTAATACATTTTCATTTTCTGAATAATCTTGAAAAAATTACATATTTTGCTTTTGAGTTTATGAAGCCAAAAGGTTTCATAATTGTAATTATGTATAATTTAAAGCATGAGGACTTCATTTATTCATTCATTCATTTGACAATTATTCCCTAGATGCCAACTATGACAATGCCAGCTGCTCTATCCGTAGTTGAAAAGATTCTTCCTAGAAAGAGGAAGAAAATATCAAAGTAACAGTAATAGAGGATTTAATGCCAAAATAAAAGCTGCAGGTCAAGTTCTCAGTTCAGAGGACAGAGCTTCCTTCGTGTAGGAAAGGGAGGTTAGAAAGTGTGGTCGGGAGGGAGCTTGAAGGGGAGAGCACACTTGAACTTAACTTTTGAGAAAATGTTAGACTCGAAGGTAATGAGTTGGAAGGGAATGATGATGAGCTTTGACAAACTGGCTTGGGTTGTGTCTAAGAAAGTGGGAGCTGGTGGGCAGCCCTCGTGGTAAGAAATAGTAAAAGATCAGATGTAGCTCCAAGAGGTTAGGGCCAGTATCTGATATGTCTGTTCAAATCCGAACCTCTAGCACCAGGTGCATAGTTCCTTCCTTACTAGGTTCCCAAGACATATTTAGTGAACAAATGAATAAATGAGATGTACTTTGGCTTCAGTTATGGAAAGCCTCCAAAGTCATTTTTTAAAACTTTATAGGTAACCACTGACTATTCAACATTCATTTATTCAACAAATATTTATTGAAGGTTTTATAGTAGAGAAATGGCATGAATTGAACTGTGCTGCAGGAAGATCAGTATCCTTGGTTCATTTCCTTAATCCAGAGCATAGATTTACATAGTTTATCCTGCGTGTTCTCAGAGCAGAATTAGTTCAGAGCAAACACTCAGACCAACTAAATCATGGCTCCTACCCAGATCTTTCTCCCATCTGCTTAAATGTGGTGCTGTGGCCCTACTGGTCACTGCCTCCGCGGCAGCCAACCACTGCAGAAGAGCATGGGCCAGCTGTGGAAGGAATTGGCATCAGGCTGGTTTTGTGTTCTTCAGATTACTTGCTTCTCTGCTTCCTTCCTTAAAACTCTAATCTTTAGGGGTCTGGAGGGGGAGGGTATCAGAAAAGTAGTTTTTCATAAGACAAAGGGACCTAGAATAGTTTGTATTTTTTAGGAGGAAACAGTTAATGGTGAACCTTTCTCTGAAAGACCACGGCTAATTTGATTTGCAGACTGAGAGGCTCCCTGGACATTTTTCACACGAAGAGTTGGGATGGATGCGCTGTCGGTTTTGTTCCTGGAGCTCGGGCCAGCTACCCCAAGAGGTCATGTATACATGTCATTCATTACCCGTCATGTATTACTAAAGGACTACCAAAATCCTTTAGGGCCAGTAAAGTCAAAGATGTCACCAGGAGACCAGGAAAATGGAAAATCTTATTATTATAGGGTGTAGAAATAAATGCATATTTGATGTTTGACAGAGAGTGAACTAAAGGGAAAGGGGGAAAAAAAGGAAAATTTGGCCAAAGGCTGTTCAAAAGGAAAACATGACTCATTGAAAGATGCTGCACTAAATGAAAATGAGACAAATAATGGAAACTGTAAACGACCAATGCCTTGATACATGGACATCCCGAGGAAGACAAAACTGCTTTCATGGCTGAAGCAACATGCCTGGCACCGAGAGGAACAGGGAAAGTGAGCACTAACTTTTAAGTACCTCCCATAGGTCGTTTTCAAATCCCATAGACCACAGGTGGCGAACACAAGACCCGTGAACTGAATCCATCCGTCCACCTTGTTTTATCCAGACTGGCACCTTGTTTCTACCCAGTGGCAGCACCAAGCTCCTTGCCCCTAGTTAAGGAGTAGTGACATTTACAGAGTCCTAAAATCACACTTGGCCCTTTGAAGGCACCTGCAAGGCTGATGTGGCCCCCGGTGAAAACGAGTTTGACACCTCTACCATAGATGATCACTGTTTTTTTTTTTACCTTTAGTTTTTTTTTTCTTTTAATGTTTTCTTGTGAACAATAGTTCTGATTTTGTGTAAAATCTATTAATGGCTCCTTCTGGACTTGAATCTTCAATGGCTCCCTTCCAGACTCAAGTCTTGAAGCAGTGTCCTGAGTTAGCTAACAAAGTATTTCACTATAGGAGACTGTTCTGTGTGGTGTGGGAAATGTAGCCCAGTTCCCACTTGGAAAGGCCAGTGGAGAGTGAGGTCCGGCACACAGGACCCATTCCCATGGACAGGTTCTCCTGTGGGGAATCAGGCCTACATTGTACCTAGGCCACTTTGAGACTTGCTTTTTGCTGAAACTCCCTCACTCTGAGCTGAGGCAACAAATGTTTACTGCGTATCTTTAAAGTAACTTCCTAAAATCTGTGCTAAACCTCCCAAGTGTAACCAGTTCAACAACTTTTCCCTTTACACTTGCAAATACCCTTCTTTTGTGATGTAATTAGCAACATTCTCTCCTTTGTTTTCTGTGAAAGGTAACCACCTAAAGTGAACCCATGCATAGTAAATGAGGACCATCCTCGATGTAATGTGCCCAGAAAAGCAATAAAAGCTTGTCCGGGCAAGGGACAGGACGGGCCCTCTGTCACTCAAGAGAGTGGCCATGCTGTCTCTTTTCCTCCATAGGACTCCTTTAGTCCATGTGAATTTGTCTCATTTCATCTGTAATGCTGCAGACACTGTGGGCCGATGTCCACATCGTTTCACTTCTTGTGGGTGTGAATGGCATGCATATAGAACACAGGGCAATTGCGTGTTGCATTTTTTTACTTAATTGGCCCCTCAGGAAGCCCTTTTGCTTTCCTTTGTCTTAGCTTCTCCCCTGGCCATTGTCTGAGGCAATACGATGAAATGGTCCACCAGTCCTCAGGCAGAGGTGTGGCAGTTGGGCTGCTAGGAGTAAGCCCACCACAGAATTCAGCTCCTCTCTTGCTGTGGCCTGAACTTGTCACCTTTTCTGGGCTTCCTTGCCCAGGCACAAATAGTTGCCACCATCTGAACAAGCCCTTCACTTCCCTTGACACTTGGCAGGAGCTCTTTCATTGCGAATGAGCCCCTTTTACTGCACTTGGAACATCTAAGGTGCTGCGTTGATGTGCTCCTTCAGCACCTGGTACCCACGTGCCCTTCCTTGCTGCATGTTGAAGTCGCCCATTTGCTCATGTGTCTACCCCAGGGGTCTGTGAAAAGCATCAGCCCAGGATGGGGCCCAGCTCTTGTCTGCACTTAGAGTTCAGGGACTCAGTGAGTGGCTGCCTCTGTGAATTATTTCAGACAGACAATTGCTGCTGTGATTATTACTGTTGTGCAGAAACTTCTAGACAGCAAAGCAAGCAGGCAAATCTTTAAGCAAGCAATTATTTGATTTTAATTCACTAAGTATGAGAATTTCCTATTTCATCATGTGATGGAGGAAATCATACAAACTGCTGTTGCATGAAAAGCTTTGTTCCAAAAATTATATTTCCTGTAACATTCGCAGCTTCCGACAGGGGGCAGCAGAGCCCATGAAAACAAAGGCCGACCAGGAGCTGCTGTCTTGCAAGTCGTGGGATCCAGACCTACAACAGTTTTCAGCAGAAGCCAGCCCTGATGTCTGACGAACCTTGCTGTGGAATGAAGACTTTAAGGTAAAGGCTGGCTTTTATTAATTAAATATTCTTTGAAGGTACCTCAAGCATATTTTTAAATGCAAATAGTCATCTCTCTCACTTTATTACTGAGTAAGAAAAACTCACGTTTCATCTCGCGTGTTTCTCCTTTACTATTCACACAGAGCACTTCACTTATGACACATCTGGTCACCAAATGTGTGACTAGTTTCCCCCCGCCAAGCGATTTCCTGCAACACCAGCTTCATGTTCTATAGTTCCAGTCCCATGTTGTTATCTGTGCTTTTGACCAACTGACTATAAATCGGGATTCCCATGCCCCGCTCCTTGGTTTGATGATTTGCTAGAACAGCTCAAAGAACTCAGGGAAACACATTTACCAATTTATTGTAAGAGGGTATAATAAAGGACTCAGACGAACATCCAGGTGGAAGAGATGCATAGGGCGAGGCGTGGGGGAAGGGACATGGAGCTTCCCTGCTCTCTACAGGTGCACCACTCAGCACCTCCACATGTCACCAATGCAGGGGCTCCCAAACCCGCACCTTTGGGACTTCAGTGGAGGCTTCATCACATGGGTGTGGTCAATCATTGACTCCATTTACAGTTCCTTTCCCCTTCTGGAGGATAGGGGTTGGGGCTGCAAGTCTCCAGTTTCTAATCAAGGTATATTCTTTCTGAACCAGCACCAACCCCCGACCCTGGCCCCGCCACGAACCTACTGAGCTTTGCCTCCTTAGGACAACAGACGCTCCTATCAGCCAGAAAATTGCAAGGGATTCAGGAGCTCTGTGCCAGGAGTTGAGGGCAGAGGTTACAAAACATATCTCCAGCCCTGCCCAGGCGCTCAGTTGGTCGGAGTGTTGTCCCGTACACCAGCAGGTGGTGGGGTTGACACCTGGTTGGGGTACAAATGGGGGATAATGGGTCAATGTTTCTCACATCAGCGTTTCTCTCTCTCCCAAATCAAATATATCCTCAGGTGAAGATGAACAAATATGTATTTCTATTAGTTCACAATTACAAAGTCTTAAAAGAAGTGGGTACTATTTTTTCCTAGCAACTTGTAAAATGACACTAGGGCATGAGATAGTTCCAGCTGATATTAGGAGAGTGTCGAGATTTACGAATAGCTACCAGATGACGGGTATAGCTTCTATTTACTCACCTTGGGGGAAAAAATGACAAAGTAAATAAGAAAAAAAACCCTAGTGAAAATAACTGAGAGAATAAATAAAGCAAATAGCCAGTGCCTACATTGTCCCTCTCCAACCTGTGATGGCACAAGTCCTTGGGGGCCAGTTTCACGGCCCGTGTGTCTTTCTAAAGTCAGCACCCAGAGCCCAGCCTGGCATGTGGCAGGCAGGTGCCCGGCATGTCTACTTAGAGTTGCATGAACACCTGCGGCCTGATCACGTGCAAATTCTCCAGGGAGTTTCTGAGTTGTATATCACATCTACTTACAGATACACACAGGGGAGACATTCGTGCTCAGAAACATAACCACCCTAGGCATATGCTATACCATGTCTAATGTTTTGGTGTACATTAACTCTGTTCATGTTCCACTGTTTAAAATTGTACAAAGAAGAGCAAGGGAAAGGAAACAGGCACGATTCCCTGTGGGGCCCGATGGGTTTGCGTGGGTAAGAGATGGGTGGATGGATGGGCAGGGTCTTCTTTCAGCTCAGGTGTTCGGTGTGAAACCAGGAACATAAAAGAGGTCAACAGGGAACCCTAATGTTCCCTTACGCCCTTCTCCCTCTTAATCTTGAAATCCCAGGGCGATTCAGCACCAGTGCCCTCCAGTCCCTCTTTCCAGCATTGCTGTAATGCCTTCATTACACAGGGCTTTCCCCTCACCTTGTGAGGGTGGCGAGACCTCTGCTCCCCAGCCCTGTCTGCTAGGTTCTGCTTGCACTTCTCAGAGGCAGACCCCAAAACTGGTTCTTGGCAGTTAACAAGAACCTGGCCATTTCTTTTCATGATAACTCAGGGCCTCTTACACTGACTTTACCTTTTTTTAATCATTTGCATAGCAGCTTCACACGATTCACCCTGTTGGGAGAGATAGCGATTTTCTTAAGGGACAAGACAGATATTAGGAAACCTCTCCTGGCCGATGAATTAGATGAGACGCAGAGATGGGATGGCCTGGGCCTGCTGGCCGCCTACATTATTAATGGCAGACTGCCACAGTGGGGATTAGGGGGTGTCTCGGCCAGGGGAGTGATGGTTGTTGTGGAGGATATGAGGGGAAGGATTTCACTACAGACAAATATTTCCACAGAAAGGGAAATGGGTGAAAGCACAACCAAGGAGGTGGGGATGAGGGGGACAGTCTTCAAAAGGGACAGAGTATTTTTGGGGTATCTGTTACTTGGCCAGGCTTTATATATTCTTTATATGCCTTATTTTATTCAGCTGCCACAATAGCCCTGAAAGTAGGTATCATTATGCCCATTGCTCATGTGACTACTGAGTCACAGGGAGGTAATTCCCAGGACAGCTGCACTGATGACCTCTGAGGACAACATTCACACAGGGGTGGGACTCACAGGAAGTACCGTGTGAGAGAAACCCTCCATAATCACGCAGTATCACACGGCATGGGGAGGCAGAGCCCAGACTCATACATAAGCTATCTGGCTCCACAGAGTGGGATCTTAGCACCCTGAAAGGTGCATCTTCCAAGACCACCTTTTCTGGAACCCAGCGTTGCCTAGTCTGGCCGTGACTCTTGCATGTCTCCAATCGAATGAGAGAACCTTGCACAGGTCATAGCTGTGGGGGAGAAAAATGGACTTTGGACTCAGAGTTTGAGTCCTGGCTCTGTCAATGACTTATATGATCTTGGCCAGTCACCTCACCTCTTCACGCAGCCATCTGCCTGTCAGTAAGGTGAAGGGAAGGGTGTGTCTTTCTTTCGGCCTAGGATGAGGACTCTGAAATTCTAATGTGAAAGTGCTTTCTAAGCTCCAAAGATCTGAACAAACATAAAGGTTAGTATAAGCTGAGGGAACACATGGGGCTGGCGGGCAGCCGTTTATTATTTGAGCTGATATGTAATGCAGAATATTGACTTTTTACGGCTCATTTGCTTCAGTGAAAAATGTGCAAATGACAGCGGATGGGGCCTTTGTGTGTGGGTGGGTGCTGGGGGTGCCAGGGAGGAGGCCAGGAAATGAAAACCATGTGACTCCTTAAAGCCTCAAGCTTCCCCGCAAGGAAGAAGAAGAAAAAAGTGCTAGATGTTTTGGAGAGATAATGATGAGAAATGTGAACCGAGCCTGTGTTCCTTGGCCTCTCATATTTTGAGCAAATGTTTCTGTTCTTTAGGCAGCTTAATAGCAAAATCACTGGTCATTTGTTGAAATGTGACAAAATTGGGAAGAATCAGAGGCTCAGGATGCTGTAAAAATGAGCTGTAAAATTTAAATAAGTCTTAAGTAAAGTGGCCTTGGGCATTTTCTGGAGTTAAAAAGGAGTTGTGTGAACTTGGATTTTGCTTTTTCCTACTGTTCTGTACTATCGTGGCCGTGACTATACGCAAAAGGGCTCTTGTTTACAATTCTAGTCTTTAAGGAGAAACAGAAAAGAAAGTTCTAACCCTTCATTTTCTCTCCCAGATCCTTCACTGTTGTAAGGAAGGATCTATGTTGTCTAGAAAGGCACCTGGTTGGAACTCAGGAAGTTCCAGGCGTAAGGATCTGCAACCCGATGGTTCCGAGATAGTGCATTTATCAGAGAGTGTGAATGAAGAAAATAGGGTGGACATTTGTGAATCAGAGGGAGCTGATGGCCAGGCAGGATGGTAGTCTAGAGATTCTTGACCTCAGTTTGGAAAACTGAATTAGCTAAAAAGATCATTAAGTGTGTGGGTGAGTGTGGAAGAAAGAGAGAGAGAAATGGGGTGGGGGGAGAGAATGCAGAGAAGTGCTGATATGTGTTTGTCACGTGAAGCTCTCTGAACAGATTAAAACCGCAGATCCAAATTAAAGGGGCAGCTTCTCAAACCCCTACCGTAAAAGAGAGCTTTCACCCCAACTGACCCAGAGATTAGTTAGCAACAAACCCCTCACAAAACCAAATTAATGAGCCAACCCCTGATTATAGAGAAAAGGAACAAAAAGGAGGGAAAATGACGTTTCTCATAAAAAAGGTTTTACATTTGAATTTTTGAGGCACTCCATTGACTCTTTAGGAGCTGGAACAACTTCAAAGATTCTTTTATTTAACCCCCCCCCCCCCCCACGAGTAGACCCAGAGAAAGTTGTCTTGCCCGAGGCCCATGCTGGGAAGCGGCTGAGCCAGCACCAAGCTCCCCAGTCCTCTGTCCGCACCCTGAAGAAAAAAACAGCAAGGTTTCCTCCTGAGGCTGGGACTTCAGATGCCAGGGGAGTTGCTGGGGGATAAAAAGAAGCTCTTTCAATATCCTCTCCTCTAAAAATGTAACATCTGCTACAGAGAGAGGGAAAAAAATTCTGACTGGCCTCCTTTTTTTTTGGTTTTGTTTTATATTTCATTTAAGAGTGAGCGTGGAAAAGAGGGGCTGGAAGTTGAAAGACAGTAACGTGAGCCCTGAGAGCACTGTGTGATCCGCAGTTAGAAATCGAAATGCTTTTCAGATGCTGAAAGAAAGAAAGAGAGAGCGGGAGGGAGGGAGGGACGGGGGGAGGAAACAAAGAGGAAAGGGCAGTCCTGAACCAAGGTGCACCTCTTTACCTTCCACATCAACCAGGTACAGGAAATCAAATGCTAATAAGTTATTTGCCCACTAGAATCCTTCTCGAGTATTATTCACTCGGCACAAGAGATAGAGCATATATAACATATGTTTTATATTCAGAAGTTTTCTGCGCTGCTTTACCCCACCTCTGAGCTAATCAAAGTGGATGTTCTTATCCTGGAGGTTCTTTCTTCAGAAATCTAAAATCAGACTTGGAATTCCAAGCATAGAGAGGGGCAGGTGTGTGACTAGTTGCTGTCAAAATACTAGCACTTGAACTTGCCAATCTAGTCAAAGCAGATGAAAAAGCAGTTCATTGTTGGGTCTGTCCATCTCTTCACTCTCTATTCAGCCTGGCAGTAAACTCCCACTATAGTTAGCTATCTTTCCCAACAGATATTAAAAAAAAAGCCAGAAGAAATCTAAGAGAAGCCTGGAGAATCAGAATAGATGCCTCCTGATGATATTCTGAAGGGGTTTAATTAGTGCGAGTGAGCTTTCCCAATTATTGCTGAACATGGACAGGTATATTTTGTTCACTTGAGATTTTAAGTGCTAATGATGGATATTTTATTTCCCTAGAATACTGGTGATTTAAAGGGTCCTGATTAAAAATGTATTTGACTGCAAGTAATAGAAAACCCAGTTTACAGAGACTTAAATACATGAATTTCAATTTCTTACTTAACAAGAAGTCTGGAGGTAGGAGTCTGGTGATGTTTGGTGGCTAAAGAGAGCGGCCAGCGTCCTGGGAAATCTTGGCCTTTCCCTCATAGTTGCAGTACGTCAAATGGTAGCCACCACGCTCAAATACAAAGCAGGAAGGAGGGGAGAAGGTGAGGCCAGCTGTGTCCAACCCTTTTTATCAGGAAAGCTAAGGTTTTCTCAGACCATGCTCCCAAGCAGCTGTCTGCTTATGCCTCATTGGCCAGAAGTGGATCCTATGGCCATCTCCACCTGTGTAGAAAGGTGGAAAAGCAAGCAAAGAATATTGTGATTAGCTTAGACCAATTTTGATCCAACTAATACTGGGTACATTGCTTCTCTGAATAAGTCGGTGTTCTGTTAATAGGGCAGAAGGTGGCGAACGTGGTGGGTTTTGTGTGATCGTTTGCAGTGTGTGTATCATACGATGGAGCTCCAGTTTAATACATTCACAAGTGTAATGTTTACTGTTAACAGCACACAAAGCATACCTAAAAGGCAGACATTTTTACTACATTATTTACCCTTTCTTCCTTACCTCAAACTTGATAGCCTTATAGTTTCCACATAGTTTTCTTTGAAAAGGTGATTGGCACCCACTTTCTGAAGTGAAGCATTGTGAAGACTAACCCCAGCTGCTTGCCTGCAGGGTTCTGCCATGCACAGAGCTGCATTGGTTTTCTGCTATATATATCTTCATGAACAGCTGGAAGTAATTTTCAACCTAAGCATTTCACATTTCATGGGTGGGTGAACTTTACAATAACTTTTGAAGCAACTATTCTAAAGCTCATGCATCTTTGATTGGACAGTTGACTAATCCTATCCATTTCATTGGTGCTGAAGTATTTAAAAACTCTAAAAAGGTTCTTACCCGAGTTGTTAAAGAGACACAACAAAGACACACACAAAAATCATACCTTCCGTGGTCCTTCTCGGTACATTCAGCTTATTCTCTCCACAGCAGCCGGAGTGACCCTTCAGAATGACACGCAGACCTTGTCGTTCTCCTGTTTTCAGTTCCCCAGTGTCTTCTACTCACACTTTGATAAAATCCAAAGTCCTTGCAATGGCTTTCTGAGCCCTACGTGACCTGGCCCTGCCTGCGTCTTCCATTTTGTTTGACTTCGTAAACAAGGGGTGCATCTGGGAGTCTTATCAAAGTCTTAAGGGGAAAGGTAGATCTTTCAGCAAACTGTTCTCCAGAAGACAGAGGGGAGGTTTCTTTTTTTTTTTAAAGATTTTTAAAACAGATTTTATTTATTTATTTATTTTTAGAGAGGGAAGGGAGGGAGAAAAAGAGAGACAGAGAGAAACCTCAATGTGTGGTCACTGGGTCCATGGCCTGCAGCCCAGGCATGTGCCCTGACTGGGAATCGAACCTGCGATGCTTTGGTTCACAGCCCACGCTCAATCCACTGAGCTATGCCAGCCAGGACAGGTTTCTTTTCTTTTTTAATTGAATTTATTGGGGTAACATTGGTTAACAAAATCATACAGGTTTCAGTTCTACAGCTCAGCAAAACATCATCTGCATACTGCATCGTGTGCCCATCGCCCAAAGTCAAGTGTCTTTCAGCCCCTTTTATACCCCCTTGGCTGCCTTCCACCTCCCCACAGCCCTCTCTTGCTCTGGCTATCACCACAGTGTTGCCTTTGTCTATGTGTTGTAAATATGTGATTTTTGCTTAATTGCTTCACCTTCTTTCACCCATCTCTCCATCACCCCTCCCCTCTGACAGCTGTCAGTCTCTGTATCTATGCTTCTGTTTCCATTTTGTTTGGTGAATTATTTTGTCCATTAGAGTCCACTTGTAAGTGAGATCATATGGTATTTGTCTTTCTCTGACTGGCCTATTTCACTTAGCATAATAATCTCCAGGTCCATTCATGCTGTCCAGAGATTAAGATTCCCCCTTTTTTTGTGTTTATGGCCCAGTAGTATTACATTATATAAATGTTTGTAGACTGGGGTCAGTCTGCTGAGCCACACCAGCCAGGGCCCACTGTGTAAAGGGGCCACAGCTTTTTTATCCACTCCTCCACTGATGGGCACTTGGGCTGTTTCCAAATGTTGGCGATTATAAATAATGCTTTAATGAATATAGGGGTGCCTATATTTTTTCAAATTAGTGTTTTGGCTTTCTTTGGATGTGTTCCCCAAAGTAGAATTGCTGGGTCAAAAGGCAGTTTTATTTTTAAAATTTTTGAGGTATTACCATACTGCTTTCCACAGTGGCTGCACCAGCCTGCATTCCCACCAACAGTGCACGAGGGTTCCCTTTTCTCCACATCCTCACCAGCACTTGTTTGCTGATTTATTAATGATAGCCATTCTGACACATGTGAGGTGATATCTCACTGTGGTTTTAATTTGCATCTCTGATGGCTAGTGATGCTGAGCTTCTTTTCATATGTCTATTGGCCATCTGTATGTCAAGAGGGGAGGTTTCTTAACCTTCATTGTTTTTCCAGGATCACAGGGCTCAGGTACAAATCAACATATATAATATATAAATTATACAATGCACATATACAAATCATAATTATAACATATAGCTATTATTTATAAATGTATTATGTAGAATATGTATATGACATAAAATATTATATATGGTATTATACATACACAAACACATATAATAACAAGTATAATATAATGTCACCTGCTTCTTTATATCAGGGAGGTGACAGTTAGCTTCACCTTAGTCAGATAACCTGTGGCTCAGAAGGGCAAATATGGCTCACATGCCCCAGTGTTATTTGGCCAGCACTTGTGAGTTGACAGTTTTTAATATAAAACCCTTCAGTCAGGGCTTAAGGCCAGCCTCTGCCATTCCTTCCGTGATTACACTGGGCCATAGCCACACACCTACCTTTAGTTAGGGTCTGGTCCAGGGAACTCCCTGAATTTGCAACCCCTAATCAAGAGTACTGTGGGCCCACCCTGTGAGGAATGTGGACAAACTTGATCTTATTCAGGAAAAGACAACACAGCATTGAGTTTTATTTATGAATATTCTGCAATTTATTTGACTAGTTGCCTATTGAGGAAAATTTGTGTTGCTTCCACTGTTTTGCTTTTGCAGACAATGAATAACCGTTCTTGAACATGATAAAACCCCAACACATATGGCAAGGGAACAGGAACAATGGCCACCATATGAGGAATCTGGAGATGCAGTCTAGAGAAGGTGGGGCTGGCAAGGTGGGGAGAGGCCATCACAACTGTCTCCAAACAACATGAGTGCTGCCTGCCATGTGGAAGAATTAGGCTTCTTCTGTTTGGTCCCAAAGGGTAGTAATCGGAAGAGTGGGAGGGAGTTGCAGGGAACTCAATTTCGTGTCAGCATAAGGAAGCACTTTCTAACTGGGCTGCCTCTAGAAAGAAGGGCCCTCACTGTCACTGTATGTTTTGTGACAGCGCTCCACCATGGAGCTGCTGGAGGGGATCTGGCTCTTGAAGAGATGTGTTGGGTTAAGCAGTTCTGAAGTTCCCTTCCTATTGTAGGACTCTTTGATTCTGAAATAAAGTATAACCCCATTATTTTGGCTTTCATTGATTTAGAATGAGCATAAATCCTGTTAGTGGGGTGGGGTGACTGGATGAACTTTTTCCTTTATAACATTTTATATTATAATGATATTATTATCTCACAATATTCAACAACTTTTCTAAATAATTTAGAAAAAATTTTTAAAGATTTTATTTATTTTTACAGGGAGGGGAAGGGAGGGAGAAAGAGGGAGAGAAATATTGATGTGCAAGAGATACCTTAATTGGTTGCTTCTCTCATGCCCCCTACTGGGGATCTGGCCTGCAACCCAGGCATGTGCCTTGACTGGGAATTGAACCAGTGACTTTTTGGTTTGCAGGCTGGCACTCAATCCACTCAGCCACACCAGCCAGGGCATAATTCATTTAGAAAAATGTTTAACTTTTTTTTTAATTTGTTGATTTGACAGAGAGAAAGGGAGAGAAACATTGATTTGTTGTTCTACTTATGCAGTCATTGGTTGATTCTTGTATGTGTCTCGACCAGGGATCAAACCCACACCTTGGCATATTGGGATGGTGCTCTAACCAACTGAGCTATCAGGCCAGGGCTAGAAAAATGTTTTAATTAATTAAAATCAATTAAGATATTTTATTGTTGGTTATGTGTATAATACTATTCTAGGAGTTATGGAACTATAACAGGATATAAGGAAATGCATTTCTCTGGGGAAGACATGGTCATATGGGAAGATCTGACAAACACATGAAGTAATAAGATCTGATAAACACAGAAGTCATAATTATATGTATATATTTTTTTAAAGATTTTATTTATTTATTTTTAGAGAGGGAAGGGAGAGGGAGAGAGAGAGAAACATCAATGTGCGGTTGCTGGGGGACATGGCCTGCAACCTAGGCATGTGCCCTGACTGGGAATCGAACCTGCGATGCCTGGTTCGCAGCCCGCGCTCAATCCACTGAGCTATGCCAGCCAGGTATATGTATATTTTATATTTACAAAATAAAGTGAAATTAGAAAATAGTCATGTGCTAATTGTCAGTGAAACTCAATAAGAGTACGAGGGGCATGTGAGTATAGTGACCATGGTTTACAAACAGAATATCAGAACACAAATCAAAGGTTACTAACCAAGAACTTGACATCAGATTGTCTCAGAAAAAGAAGGCCCATATAATTGCTAAATTAACATTGAAAAGAGTCATCACAGACAACTTCAAGTAGGAGGAAGATCTTGACTTTGTCCTTGAATGTTGGCTATGAGGAGGATCACCCAGGCTGGAGAGCAGCTTAGAGGTGGGAACTAGGGGTTTGGGGTCAGGGGTGACTCACGGATTGTCCAGTTGAGGGAGGGTATGTGCCAGGAGTGGAGGGGAATAGGGTTATTGGATGGTCCCCTTGTGACATTGGAAACCAGCTGGGATGTTTGTACTCAGGGCAGTAGGGAGCCAAAGTATGAAATGTGAGAAATTTAAAAAACCAGTTTCAAGTTCATTCACTAATATTCACAGAGCACTCTACTTTGTACCAGACAGGTACAAGATGCTGAGCATCCCAGTATCCTCAGGATTTACAATCAAGCGGGTGAGAAGGACAAGGAAACAGCATTATAGGTCTGTGTGATGAGTCCTGGAGAGAGAGCACAGGTTACACACAGTGTGGAAGAGGGTTGGGTATGGTTGGCCCTATGCCAGGTGGGGGTTGGTGTAATGTCATGAAAGGCCTTTAAGTGGAATAATACCTGAGTTGAGTGAAAGATAGGCATGTGAGGTATGGGGGACAGGCATGCTAGCAAAGTGATCAGTCCTTGCAAGTCACCTGGAGAATAAGTGGGAGGTATGGAGGTGACAGGGGCTGGATGGAGTACAGGACTCTGGATGGTGGGTGAGGTGACAGGTGAGAGTGGGCCAGGCCAGGTGAAGAAGGGACTTATAAAATACCACTAATAGCACATTGGTATTTTCTAGTATTTTTTAGAATAATTAAGCTCTAGGAGATGATGAGATTGTGCAGGGACTGAAAAGACAGAAAGCAAAAGCGGGAGCCCTGGGGAACCCCATGGTTTCCTTTTATTCACAGATGATCATCTTCTACATACTGATCACCTGCTGTCAGAGTGAAATTCCAGTGGCCTCTGCGAGTAACTCTGGTGGACCTTGATTTTAAGCCTTTATACTAAGATAACAAAATATGCATTTTCTTGTTCTTTTTGTTTCTGTTTTTGTTTTTATTACTTAGAATTGGTAATATTTCTGTTGTAGGTTAAAATGTTTTCCCAGGGTTGGTTAAAATAAGCTGTGGCCCATCCTTGCACTAAAACATCGCACGACCATTAGAAACAATGCCACAGAAGAAGATCTCATAGTATGGGGAATTGTTCGGGTGCTGAGAGTGAAAGAAATGCCACAGAACAATGGCTGTGATCTTATCTAAGCAAACAACAACAAGAGAGAGTAGTCCTTCCTCCAAGTCCCCTTGTCCATCCGTACAATGAAGGTACTGCCCTAGTGATGTCTGAGAGCCTCTCCTGTGAAATAATCTGTGACCCACAAAGAGTGCTATGTTTCCATTTGCCTTCCTATGTGTTTTCTCGTCTCCCTTTCTTTTTTAAAAGTATTTTTCTTGATTATGCTATTACAGTTTCCCTAATTTTTCTCCCTTTATCCCCCCTCCACCCTGCTTAGTTCATGTCCATGGGTTGTGCATGTAAGTTCTTTGAGTCCTCTGTTTCCTACACCATTTTTTCTCTCTCCCTGTCTATTTTATGCCTATTAATTATGCTTTTTCTTCCCTGTACCTTCCCTCCCTATTCCTCCCCTCCCTCTTCCCACTGAACTCCCTCTGTGTGATGTCCACTTCTCTGATTCTGTTCCTATTCTAGTTGTTTGCTTAGTTTTTGTTTTCATTGTTTTTCTTTTCTTTTAGGTTCATTTGTTGATAGTTGTGAGTTTGTTGTCATTTTATTGTTCATATTTTTTATCTTCTTTTCTGTCCCTTTAAGATTTCATATAATAATGACTTGGTGATGATTAACTCCTTTAATTTGACTTTCTCTGGGAAGCACATTATCTGCCCTTCCATTCTAAATGAAAGCTTTGCTGGGTAGAGTATTCTTGGATGTAGGTCCTTGCCTTTCATGACTTCAAATACTTCTCCCTAGTCCCTTCTTGTCTGCAAGGTTTCTTTGGAGAAATCAGCTGATAGTCTTATGGGCACTCTTTTGTAGGTAACTGTCTCCTTTTCTTTTGCTGCTTTTAAGATTCTCTCTTTATCTTTAATTTTGGGTAATTTAATGATGATGTGCCTTGGTGTGTTCCTCTTTGGGTCCAACTTCTTTGAGACTCTTTGGGCTTCTGGACTTCCTGGAAGTCTATTTCCTTGGCCAGATTGGGGAAGTTTTCTGTCATTATTTGTTCAAATAAGTTTTCAATTTCTTGTTGTCATTCTTCTCCTTCTGGCACCTCTATAATTCAGATATTGGAATGTTTCAGGTTGTCCCAGAGATTTGTAAGTTTCTCTTCACTTTTTTGAATTCTTATTTCTTCATTCTGTTCTGGGTGGATGTTTATTTTTTCCTTTTGCTCCAAATCGTTGACTTGAGTCCTGGTTTCCATCCTGTCACTGTTGGTTCCCCGAATATGTTGCTTTATTTCATTAGGGGTATCTTTCATTTGTTTTTTCATTTTTTGACCAAGCTCAATCAGCTCTGTGAGCATTTTGATTACCAGGGCTTTAAATTCTCTATCAGATAGGTTGGCTATCTCCTCACTGCTTAGCTCTCTTTCTGAAGTTTTGCTCTGTTCTTTCACTTGGGTCATATTTCTTTGCCTCAGCACACTTGTTAAGTTATAAGGGGGTGGGGCCTTAGGTATTCACCAGGGCGGGGCAACCTTCTTTGCTGCACTGCAGCACTGCCTATGGGGGAGGGGCCAGAGAGGGAACACTGCAGCTCGCCTGCTCTTCTCCAGTGCACTTTCCAAGGACTCTCGTGAGAGACCAGGAGCTTCTCCCACCGAGGCAACTGCCGCAGCCCACAGTCAGCTCTGAGTTTCAGTTTCAGCTTCAGCCAGCCCACCTACTGGGTCCAATGCCTGGCCACAGTTTTTCTCAGCCTGCCCTGCCCGCACAGCCTCACTGCAGGTTCTTACCAGTCTGGTTGTTCTCTGACTATTTCTTTAATTCCATGGTTGTCACAGTTCCATGCAGTTTGTTTTTCTGGCACTTCTGGTTGTGTATTGATTTTAGATCGGTATTATCCTCCTTTTGGTTGTGCGAGGAAGCAAAGGGTTCCTTCCTATGCCTCATCGTGGCCGGAACTCTCTCTTTCCATTTTACAAATCTAGAAACTAAATGATAATTCAGTAACAAAATATTTAAACAATATAGTATTATTTACTCTTTAAAAGTTCCATGATTTATTAGTAGGTAGTGTGATATGTACATATAAGTATCTGTATATTTATTGTGTACTTAAAACTTTGCTAAACATTAAGAATTTTACAAAGAAATTCTACCTTGAACAATTTTATAATCCAGTAGGAAAGGGAGAGATTCATGTATTGCAATAGACACTGATGAATAAAAATTATCAGCAAACTTTCTATTACAGACTAAATGTCATGAGATGTAACGTACACCATGGTGACTATAGTTAATAATATTGTACTGTGTATTTGAAAGTTGCTAAGAGAGTAGATCTTGGAAATTCTTATTACAAGAACAAAAAATGTGTAACTATGTGTAATGATTTGACAAATATTTATTGAATTTATAAATGATTTGTATCGAATCATTATGTTGAAGACCTGAAACTAATATATGTTATATGCCAATTATATATCAATTATTTTAAAAAAAAATTATGAGCAATAAAGACAAAACCAAAATTGTGCATCCCATAACAACACAGAAACAAAACCAGAGAAGAAGCCGTGACGTTAGCACGTACGCGGATTTGCCCTAAGGTGACTTAACTGCCGGAGACGGGGACACATTTTCGGTCACGACCGCTGAGGCCCACCCGCCTTCCCAAGGCTTTGGGGTCCTGCAGAGGAATGCCATCCATCCACAGGCGGACTGCTCCCAGCACACGGCTGGAGGAAGCTGGCGGGCGCTAGGAGGCTCACTGCTGTTCCTGCTGTCAGCCTCTTGTCTCTCTGCTCCCAGCCTTACCCGCTCAGCCTCACTCAGGACACAGCCGGATGGGGGAGTGCTGCTAAGCCTCCCTCCGCCAAGTGCTGTAGGCTCTCACGCAGTGAACTGATAGCCTCTAATGATATGCCATCACAATTCACAACGGAGAAGTGCCAGCAAAGTGTTACCCTTCTCCCTTCCCCAAGGTCATTACATCAAGGGGAGGGCCTACTGATTTACTGGTAAACTTGCTCAGAGGAGCAAAGATTAATAACCAATAGATCATTGTCTTATCTTGATTTATTCCTAAAGTAGAAACCAAAATATTGTGGCCAGGTCTTGTTGACTAGTACAAAATTATCTTGAATTTACTCCAAACGATATATTTGAAACTATATATTTCAAACAATATAATTGAAACATAAGAATGACTCTAACTTCTTTCTACCGCACAAGATTATAATAACTGAAATCTTAAAATACCCTCTCTATATAATTATATGAGTTCTTTGTTTTAGATATATATTTTAAAATGCTTATAACTCAATAAAAATGTCAGCAAGTCTACAGACAAATGAGCAAGGGATTCATCCTAAATGATCCATATGGTTAACAAGCAAACATAAAAGTGCTTAATCAATGAATGACTGGAGAAATGCAAAAAAACAATAAGATGAGCCACGACCAGCTGGCCCTGTTGGTTGGACTGGACACCAAATGGTTGGGGTTCAATTCCTGGTCAGGGCACACGCCTAGGTTGCTGGTTTCATCCCCAGATGGGGCGCGTGAAGGAGGCAACCAATTGGTGTTTCTCTCTGTATCTCAAGTCAATAAACATATTTTAAAAAAATTTAAAAACCCAATAAGATGTCATTTTCACCTACCAAATTGGTTAAGATTTAAGTATTGATGAGAGTAGGAGGAAAGATACTTTCGTACACTGTCGCTAAAGGTATAGACTGGTAAAAGCTTTCTGGGGGGCAATATATGTTCAATCAAAACATATGCATACCACTCATTCGAAGCGTCCTATTTCTAACAATTGTTAAGGAAATAACTGGACAAAAGCACAGAGATGTAACTACAAGCATGTTTACCGTTGGAGTTCGTGTGATGGGACAAATAGCACTAAATGAGCGTCAATGGGAGGAAGAGGCACATTTTAAAGATACAGACCGTGCTCAGCTCGCTCGTGAATTGTGAGTCGTGACGATCTGTTCAATAAGAGCTTTACTCGGCACCAGATGATTGGGGCCAGAAAGGTCAGAGAGAAATGTCTCAGCTGCTCTACCGTGGTGAGTTGACTGTGGATTCTTCACAAAGTAAAGGCAACTTGCCAAAATAGATAGCTCTCCCCCATACTGTCCTGGGGCCTATTCCTTTTTAAATAACAGACTTTTTCAACCCACTTAGAAATGGTGAATTTCGTACAAAGCTTTCAATTGTTTTCGAGGGGAGAAAAAAAGAAACCCTAAACTGATTCAAAGAACACAGGGATTAGAATTTCAATTGAAACCAGATGTTCTCATTGTGGTCAGGTTTTAATGGCTATCAGCAGTCAAATTCTAAAGCCCACATCTTCAACGGGGCCCAGCTCAAATGAGTCAGCCCCTTATGACTGGACACAGCACCTGGTTCCCTGGAGTGGAGAAACAGATTACTATGCTGTGCTGGTAGCTTTGGTTTGTGGAGAACTTGCTGTGTACTCAGCCGCCTGCTTAAGCACCCTATCCACCTTACCTCATTGAATGTGAGTGTTTTCTCCATTATATATGTGAAAAAGTTGAGACTGTGAGAAGGTAATGGCTTGGTTAGGGTCATCCAGCAGGGATTCAGGCCTGTGGCATCCTCCACAGCCTGGCTCTACACATTGTACAGTCTCTCGCATAATACAAAGAATGAGAGACGGAAGACGGGGTCGTAGCAGGGCTAATATTCCACTGGTGCACACCAATGTGGCTGCCATGATTTTCTAAATAGTAAAAGAGTCACACACTAACTGGTAAACATCTACTGCCATTAGCCTCTCTTTGCCCGCAGTGGTCTTCCCCTGCTCTCCTCCAGGCCCCTGGGACCCCCATGCAGTAAGTAGGGGGGTCACACCTGGTCCTGTGGGGCCCTCAGGATCGTTCCAGGGCTTTCTGTTTGGGCAGTGTGGGGATTATCACATCTCTACATATCCCCTCTAGGGGAGGAAATCCCTAGTGAGCACAGGGTGGAGGCAGAGCAGCTAGCTCTAGAATTTACGCTTTGCTTGTTATGTTCCATCTCTAGCTACTCTACTTTATACCTTAAAGTTTCCAGTCCCTTCAGCTCTTTGCTGCCCCCCCAGGGCCCTGGCATGAGCTCTGGCCTTTCAGTAGTGCCTCCTCTTTCCTAGTGGTACCTTTTCCTCACATCCTGCTCCATACTGTTAGTGCCAGGGCACAGCCAAAGGTGACTGTGGCATTTGGAATTTAGGGGAATTCCTTCAAATCTAAGGCATCATTGACTGTGAGGTTCACCTTTGTGTACCAGGAAGAAAGAAAAATGCTTTTTTACTAAATGATGGCACATGGTAGTACTGTGCCTTTATGAGTCAGTTACACCAGCCTCTAGTTACTTTGAAATTTCTCCCATCAGTTCTGGAGGATGGGTAATTTCTCTGCCTTCGGTTGCATGATAGGCAACCCTGCACATTTCTCCTCAATGAAACATAACATGGGTTCGTACTTGTGGGTGCATATCTTCCTTTCTTAGCTTCTACAAAGGCTCTGCTTGGTTTATTTCTTTGCTAAAAATATGTAAGTCTGGTCATTCCTCATAAATGGAATATTTGCATCTTTTGTATTAAAGTCGCATTCTACTGTTCTTTCCATTTTCTGCTGTGCTGTTCGTATTGAAACTTATACATGTTGAACCATAATGTAAACATTCTGAAGACATTTTTAAGTGGTGATTAAAACGTGTACACTGTCGGCAGTGCATATAACTCAATTAAAGCGACAGTAACGTGAGCAGCTAGGACCACGTTCGTGCAACACAGGCAGGGACTACTCTGACGTGATTACCGCCAGGCAAACCAGGATGACAAGGTGTATCCTGATTTTCAGTTTGAAAATATGTGCATCTTAGAACTGATTCAAGTGCACTTTGTTTACTAGAGGTCAATCATTTGAACTTTGCAGGTGTGAAAAACTGAGACTCAGAGAGGTTAACCCATTGAAATCACAGACCTCCTAATTGATGGAGCTGGAATTCAAATCCAGGTCTGACCCCCAAACCCATGCTTTTTCCCATGTAAGCTGATTATCTGAACAGGGAGGAACATCTGTCATATACAGATATTGAGGACACTATTAGTGTTTCACCTTTCCTCTGAGCAACCTTTATCAGTTCTGGGGCAGCTTCCATCCACAGCTTCACACTTTTTTTTTTCCTCTAAATCCTCACCTGAGACTCCCTCCCGCCCCCCATTGCTTTTAGAGAGAGAGGAAGGGAGAAAGAGAAACAGCATTTGGTTGACTCCTGGACTGGGGATCGAACCCACAACCTTGGTATGCACCCTGGCCAGAGTCAAACCTGCAACCCTTTGGTTATGACACGCCAATCAATTGTGCCACACTGCAGAGCAGTGGGGGCTTCACTCTCAATAGCATAAACCTACAACCTTCTGTAGGGAACTACCCTAGGGCTACTGAAGCAGCTTGGCCTGAACACTTCCTGGCGCTGAAAGTACAGGGGAGTTTTCATGCCTGCAGGGCATCCAAAAGGCAGTAATGCAGAAGTAGAAAGCCCAGCTCCTTTGCCTTGAGTCAGGACAGATTCCTTGGTGTCATTGACCTTCCAGAATTTTCCCCAGGATCAGGTTGGAGCCTGGAACTCTACCAATGTAGCTTCTGGCTTCTTCCCTTCCCCTCCCCTGGCCTGCTTCCCTACTCTCTTACAGCTTTCTTCTTGGAGCCCTCTCTTAATTAATCACTTGCACACAAATCCTCATCTCAGGGTCAGCTTTTGGGAAACCTGACCCAAGACAATGGAGAAATTAGTGACTTAGGCGGCATTATAAATGGCACTATCATGCTAATCAAATATGCTAATTGAGGCAAGCCAATATCACTCTCCCAAGTCCTTGAGCAAATGTCATATACTGAGTCTCTGTTACAGTTCTGACCCGGCCACCTGACTTTCATCTTCAAGTTCTAGGAACCTGAGGTCTTGTTCAGTCATGCCTTTTCAGGGTCCCAGTTGAGACTCCTCGGACTGCTGATCCTAGTGAAGACCTTTGCTACATTCAACGTCAGCTACTGGGCTGGAGGCTCTCTGAAACTGACCCTAGGAACACTGTTTTCCTTCTTGGCCCTGTCCTGGCCCAAATGTAGATTATTCCAGAGGCTGTTCCCATTTGGGATTAGTTAAGTCTGAATTTTTCCTTCTCTCTTGTTCTTAAAGACATTCTAATTGGAGTCTCACAGTGCAGGAACTAGAGAAGCTCTGAACCATCTTCTCTGCCAACCAGAGGGGGGAAGTGACTTGCTTAAGGTCAAAAATAGACCTGGGAAACTATGTTTAGAAACCAGTTCTGTTTCTTGTACTGCTAGGCTCTTAGCTCCGGAGTTCACGTATTTCTGAGTGAGACAGAACAAATCTGGTTTCAAGGGGGAAAATGTCCTCTATTTTGTGTGATAAATTCAAGTCCTGTTTATAGCTAAGGACACCTGAATTATTCTCCCTTACAATACCCAAGTCCTCCAGCCATTGATTTGTTGACACAGAAACCTAATCACCTCTTATTTGGACGCCCTAGAAACTTCAGTTTATTTCTTGAGGCAGGGACAACGTCCTTCCCTCTCTTGTGCCCGTGTAGTGGGAGAGCTTCCTTGGAAGCCTGTCTTCATCCCAGAATTTAATCCCGACTGGCTGTATAACTAAAAGGAAGAAAAGAAAGCCCAGAAAGGGCATTAACTGAAAAATTACTCCACTTTTTGCTGTGGTGTTACCCCACGTGAAATCTCTTGAGATAACACAGGCTCATTTGCCTGATTTTGGACTTGTTACTGACAAATCATAATCTGCATAAAGGCATTCTTCTAAGCTTCACCAGCCTAAGGCAAAATTATGAGATATACAAGGGTCATTTTTGGAGACCCTCGTCTTGTAGCTCCTCTATTTTCTGATAATGCTCCTTAGTCCCCTGGCCCCCTGTTGCCCCTTTGTTGTGTGTGTGGTGGGGGCTGGGGGACTAGATGTGTGGCTCAATGGAAAGAGCGGAACCGAGTGGAAGACGGTCTACATACCGTCTAACGGGTGTGCTCCCCACTAATGTCTTCAGGGAATGGGGAGAGCCAAGAGACTGAGTGGAATGCACACACTGTTTATCCTCCCTGAGTCTCAGTTACTCTAGCTACGCTACATTTCTCTGCCAGCTCATCGTACACGGGAGATCCCATGAGATCATTTATGAGAAAGTACATCATTGTAATGTGTCAACCTTCCCTTTAGTCTTTACTTTCTGCTGTGTGACATTGGGCTTTAATGAGTGAAATAGATAAATTGGTTTCCTAAACTTCAATTGCTCATATGCCCCCTTCATGATTTTACTAAATTCTTAAACAACACACACAGTTATCAATTTAACATTCATATTTAAATGAACTGACGAGGTAAATTTAAATATATAAATTTCTCAGTAAGTCAATATAAATTACTTTAAATGATAATATCTATAAAAATCCAGGTTGGAGGTACTAGTTACATTTCTTCCTAATATATACAGAGTCCAGCACAAATAATGCCCCATTTTTATTGCAAAATGCTTTATTACAAAATCATAAGCATGTAATTCTGTAACATAACAATATCGTACTCAAGCACACCATATGACATTTTTGGTGAAATGTTCAAATTAAAACTATATTACACCCATAGGTGCATATGGGTTACACCCATATTATTACCCTACCAACTACACTCAAGCAGGCATAGACCCTGCTAGACCCTGTATTAAAGATAGCCCTGGCTTCTGTGGCTCAGTGGATTGAGTGCCAGCCTTCGAACCAAGGGGTCATCGGTTCAATTCCCAGTCAGGGCACATTCCTGGGTTGTGGGCCAAGTCCCCAGTTGGGGGCATATGAGAGGCAACTGATTGATGTTTCTCTCTCTCTCTTTCTCCCTCCCTTCCCCTTTCACTAAAAGTAAATAAATTAATTTTTTTGTAAAAAGATAAATATATTAACTATTAAAATGTGAAACATTATGTGCACAGTCATCTCACTGACCCCCAATAAGATGTAAGCCATACTTTGGGAAACGAGCCCCTGTTGCGTGTTGGCTTGCTTGCTGCTCATGGTAGTTCTCAGTGGGTCTATGGGGTGTGAGGTGAACCCTTCACAAGGGGGTGGGGGTTTTGTCAAATTTTGATTAATGGGTAACAATAATTTCTCTTGGAATTCAGTGTATATATTTATATAATGTCTGACAACTGGAGTAGGCTGAGGGGGTTGTGTGACGATGGGATAAAACTCGCTCTGAGTAAGATGTTAAAGATGTTTGACAAAGTGACAGCAGGTGCCAGAGGAAGGTCTTCTGTTGCTTGGATGTGAGACGTAAGGTTGTTGCCTTAAAAATATATAACAGACCATGGTTAGGCAGTAAACCGATCTACACAAGTAGTGACATGGTGCTGAGTGGTGACAGTCATATCTGTGGCTGCTTTGACAGTCACAGTGACATTGTTACTAATGCTGTAGTACGATTATAATTAGTGTCTGAAGATTTCTTTAAAGTGTGCTGGTGGTATTCAAAAATGTACTGTAGACCAGAAAGATTCAGAACTGCTGTATGATGCTTTAGGTCAGTTACCAGGCACACCCCTGCTTAATGTTATTGGTGGAAATTTCTGGAAAACTTTCAGGCCAACAAGATATTAGTGTGGAAAAAAAAATCTGCCTCAGTCATGGATAATCTCTGTTACTAAGTTTTCTTTTTGTACACTACGGACTGGGAATTGGTCGAAGCAGTGGGGAGAGACCCATTTTGCTGCTCAAGGAATTCCCGAATACCTTTTCTGTCATTTGCCCTAAACTGTTACTGAACTATTTGAGGTTAAATCTATTCTCTTGCCTAATTCCAGTCATATATTCTAATTTACTGATTTTCTTACTGAATTAGTTTTGATGAGTTATATTTTTTCTAGTCAATTATCCATTTACTGTATTTTCAGATTTATTGCCCAAAAGTTATTCTTAGTACTCTCTTATATAAAAAAAATCTTTGTTGTACCATCCTGGCTGGGTAGCTCTGCTGGTTAGCATTGTTCCCATACGCCAAGGTTGTGGGTTGGATTCCCAGTCAGGGCACACATAAGAAGCAACCAACGAATGCTTAAATAAGTGGAAGAACAAATTGATGTTTCTCTCTTTTTCTCTCAAGTCAATAAAAAAAAAACTTTGTTGTATTTATATTAATGCTCCCTTTTTACTTCTAATATTGCCTATTTATGCATTTTCTTTTTATTTCTTTACCAATTTGTCAGGGTCTTATCTATTTTTTTTCAAGTCTTCTAAAAGATCCAAATTTTGACTCTCTTGTTTTTTGTTACTTTAACTTCTTACTTATAATCCATCTTTATACCACATCCCTTGGCATGCATTGCAATATTTGTATGTGAAACTCCCCTAATAACTCAAAGCTGCTGGTCTGAATGAATGAAAAGTCCCCTTATCTGGAAAAACTTTTAAAAGTTTCCTGTGTGGGTGTATTTCCTTATTTTCTGTCCACTTCTCTAAACTCATTTTAATATTTTTGCTTGAATTCTCTTCCTTTGATTCAAACTTGTTGCTTTCCTCTCAGTTTTATTGCTGTTCAAAATCTGAAGCACAGCAAGACAGTCCTACTTCAAGGGCAGTAAGTGACTAGTTTGATTTATTCTGGAAAGCGCAGGTTCAGCGCTCAGAGATGATTAGAATTTGGATATGGGGTGGGGCGGTGGCATTCTCGTAGGGCTTGAAGATGGTGTATGTGGGCAAGTGAAAGGATCACGCCTCAAAAGAAAAACAAAAACAACTCTGGATATTAAAAGCAATCTTCTATCAGCCTCATCTTGACCCTGTTCTCTCTGCCTCTGTGCTCAGGCCATCTTTCCAAGTTTCAAATCTGTGCTGCTCCCTCTCAACACAGAGCCTGGGACTCTCTTTCCTGCCCTGCCAATTTTTCCTGCTTCAGTTGTACTCCCCACTTAAGTATCTGTGTAATCTCTGTCCTTTCTGATCCCCACCAAAAGCAAATTCCCCTACTGCAACTTGTCATTTGTATAATGTTAGATAATTACGTGATTTCATGACTAGGGCCCATCTGCCTCTCTGGAATGTACACTCCTTGAGGGTGTTGGGGTTCAGAGCTAGTCACCCCAAGATGGGCTTCTGTGGTATGCAGATTGTTTTGAGCTAAGGGCAACTGTAGCTGCAGGCTCAGGAGGAACTTCTGCTCCTCCCTTGACTGCCTGGAAGGTTAATTAGGGCCTTTGGCTGCCCGTATGGGAGATTAGCAGAGATAACCGCTTGCGACCTGTCTGTAGGACAGGACAAACTCCTACTTACTAAACATCTGCTCTTCTTACCATCCTACACTGACTTTTCGAAGCCCTTGAGCTACATTACCTCATCCTTAGAGCATGATGTCTTATATTCCTAGATTCCCCTCCCCTTTTTGAATGATTTTATTTGTTTTTAGAGAAAGGGAAAGGGAGGGAGAGAAACATCAATGTAAGAGAGAAACATTCATCATTGCCTCTTGCATGTACCCTGACCAGGGAGCAAACCCACAACCTAGGCATGTGCCCTGACTGGGAATTGAACTGGTGACCTTTTGGTTTGCTGGATGACACCCAACCAAATGAGCCACATGGGTCAGGGCAGATTGTCCTTTCTATCTCTGAACCTCTCATGTATGCAGGGGTCTCTGACTCTCTCATATACGCAGGGTTCCCGTACATATGTGTACTTTACATTTGGTTGCTTTCTCTTGCTAGTCTATCATATCTATTTGATCATTACACCAGCCAAAACAACCACGAGGGTAGAGGAAAGTTTGTTTCTCCCCTTCAAGGGCATGAACTGTGTCTATTATTTGTTCACTTTTCCCCAGTGCCTTACAAAGAGTAGGCACGCAGGCAAAAGTGTAATTTTGTCTCATTTGCTAATTAGTTAACACATAGCTGAACAGTGTAGATATCTACAAAGTTCATTTCTAATGACATAATGTCCAGATAAGAGCTATTTGACCCAGGACTACTCAAAATTTGGGAGACCTAAATTATGCCCCCTTACTAAAAGAAATGAAGAGATGTAAAACAGACTTATAAAAATTGTCATTTTAAATGCTTACATGAAGGCCATTAACACTTGAACACATACAACACAATGATATTGTGCTAATGAAACTGGAAAAGTTGGCATTCGTGCTGCCTGTCACTACCAGAACCAATAAATAGAGACAAGGATTCATTTTTTATGCGTACTTTATTCAGATGTTGGTGATCTGAGAAGGTGGCAGGTTCTGTACCTTCAAAAACCGTCTTAAGATCTCATCTTAAGCTGACATTTTTATAAGGAGAAGAAAGGGTAGTTAAGGGGTTTAGAAAAAGGTTAATTGGATAGAAGGTAGGTAAGGGGTTTGGGAAAAAGGTTAACTGGACAAGAGTTGCAGTCAGGAGCGATTTTCCTAGCACTCCTTTATCTGTTGATCAACAATTCTTTATCTGCCTCAAGGACATTCCCTCCCTGGAACACAGTGGCTCAGATATCATCTCCCTGGCTGGCAGACCCCCTGGGAGTCATGTGGTCATGCATTCCAGTTCCTGGAATAACAGCTTTCCACACACATTAATCACATAAGCCTACCAACAAAGACTGAAGGAAAATGTTTAATGCTTGAGTTCCTCTGTCACTACTCAGAAGAAAATTATAGGACTTACTATTCTTTCATAGTGCACTCACTCAGGCAGTATAGATTAAGTAGTTAACATATAGCTAAACAGTATAGAGATTTATAAAGGTTAAGCACAAAGTCATATACGATGCACATCTTTCTTCAACCCTGTTATTGTATCTCTTGGTTTTCTGAATAGCCTCCTCTACTTGATGTCCTTTGTGAAAGTGATACCCAGGCCACATCCTCTCTTGGCCACCCCTACCCCATGAGAGCACCAGGCTTGACCAGGGAGATTTGTTTGGCCTTGGAAAAGGGAGAGATAGGAAGAGACCCTGGCAAGCTCTCTTTTGCACAGCACACACCCTGACCTGGGACCACACTCTGACCTGGGAACACCCTGACCCTGTGTAGCAGAGACAAGTTGGAAGTGTCCAGCAATTATAGCTCCATAATCAGGGCCATCAGCATCTCTGGCCCCGAGTTTAGGCTCACCAAACAACATGGGATTATAGTCTGGTTCCCCGTGTTCATAGTGCTGCGATGCAGCTACTGTAATCCTCCATTAATTTCCCTCACCTCCCATTACAGTCATTGGCGTATTGCTGCATAAGATATTCCCTACTCCCAGGCAGTTCTCAGTCACAAAGATATGTTAAGAAATATAATGAATATAAAAAAATGTATAAAAGAGACTACCAAACTATAGGTAGATAGATTGCACATGGACTATGCTAACGTGGGTTAATGTCAATCTTTAAAGGCTGTTCACGTCCTTCAGCTCTTTCCTTGTCCTTGTAGAGGAATGAGGAGCCTGGAAATGTGCCTTCTTTGTAGCTCATGTAATGTGTGGCTAGGAACAAATTTATTAAAGTTTGTTTTCAGCCTCGTTTACTCCCTGCAGAGAATTCTGAGTCCAGCAATGCCCACCTCTCCTTTGCTTCTGATGGCCGAGGAGGGTTCTGTCTTTGCCAGGTTGGTCCCCGGGCTCTGTGAGGCAGACTTGGGTGGTGGTAGAAAAATGGAACATAGAAGAGATGGGGTGGGGGTATTTTTATGATAAAAGGCCGACATTTACTAACAGTAGAGAAGAAAGAGGGAAAATAAAGGGAAGAAGGCAAGTGCAGTCAGTGCATTATAACTTTGTCTTTTTCTGAGGAGCTTTATAATGAAAAGTCCCAGGAGACAGAATGTGAACTCAAAGGGCAGTTCTTTTCCATGTGGAGGACACCGAAGTGGTGGAGGTGAGAGAGAGGGTTTTTATGAAATTGTGTTTTGTCTTGTGTTAAATATATACTTCCTTATCCTTGGTGCTTTTGAGAGACATGATAGTAATGATTTTATTTGTGTTAGTTTGGTTGCTGGAGTTAACATAAGAAACATCCAAACCTTTAAGAATGTTTATGATTTTATTTGAGCCAAGCTGATGACAACTGCCGGGAAGCAAAATCTCAACAGATTGAGGAACTGCTCCAGAGAAGGGCAGTTTTGCAGCTTATTTTACACATTACATTTAAAGGAGGAGGTCTGAGTGGTTTACAGGACATCCACTGGTGATGGACTAGGAAGGCAGGAGAAAGCAAAGCAAGGAAATCTCTGGGATTGGATAAAAAGTGAAACAAATGGACACGCACTTCTTTTACAGAGGGGGTGTAGGATCCTCAGCAGTCAACAATGAACACGGTAAGGGCAGCGATGAGGGGATTGGTGGTCTCTGCTCAGTGGGAGGTTGTACTCTGAGAGGTGGAGGGTGGGGAGGGAAGGAAATTTCCCTGACATTCCAAAGGTGCGTTTACCCTAGATGCAAAAAGACAATAGACAAGCTAAGTTAAGATAAAGATTGACTTTCATCAGGGAAGATACCCACCTAGGACATGACTACCTGCCATGCACCACTTTTAGCTAGAAAGTTTTAATTTTAGGCCATCTCACGTGGTTACTTTCGGTCTCTGAGTTTGTAAGGCCACCACGCAGCCTCCCCTGAGCCTGTCAGGTTTAGTATGTGGCCCCTTCCCGTCCACACGGGGCCGCTACTTTGAGTGCAGGCTGCTCTGAGATTGAGCTTCTTGGGACGCCAGTTCAGACTGCGTTAGAATTAGATATTGGAACCGGGCTGTTGTTTTCTCACTGAATAGCCTTTCTTCTTTCCTCAGGCTTTGGATCTTCCATCCTGATGAGGTCAGATAGTGACTTTCCAGGGAATTGTTGGCCTGATCATAGCTGAGTGTCTAGCCTGGGTTTTCCCAAAGTGGATCCTGAGGCAAATATTTGAGCCCAGGCTGCTTATTTGTGAATTCAGTCCTAGGGGAGGTGAAAGAGAGAAGCAGCCACTGTGTGGAGGTGGCCACCAAGAGTGGCACTGGGGCAGGTGGCTGATGCCTGATCCCGTGGGACCTTCTGTGGAGCGTTATGGAGTGTGCCTTCCAACTCGTTCCCTCTGATCTTCCCTTGGTCAAGGGTGGCCTCATAGGATTCAGTTGTTCTGGGCTTTTGGCTGGTGGTTGCCTGAGAATGGAGCAGTGTTGGAAAAGAAACGGAGGCACATTGAACATTTTGAGTTTATTTGCACAAAATCCATTTGAATCTGGCAGTGTCTAACTGGAAGTGGTTAGGAGCACTATGCCTACAGGAGCTGGGGAGAGATTGATTTGGTTGTGATTGGTTGTCCTCAGGATTGGGTTTTAAAAGCTTCGCAGTTACAAGCTTAGACTTTGGTATGCCTCGCAGACCACCATGCTGCTAGAGCCACCTCAGTCTAACGGCCCCCTTGTTTAGTTATCGAAGAGCAGGTTCTCACAGATGCCCTACTGCACTAGGTGAGAGAAGCCCCCAGGCATAACTTGAAACGCCTCTGGTGTGGAACACAGATAAGGTGGCCTGGGCTGGACTGGTCGCCCCAGCAGTGGCTTATAAAACAGCACCTACAAGAACAAGATTCTTGCAAATGGCAGAGTGTCTGCTGGCCCGTGCATGTCCAGGAGCAGAGCGAGAGGAGAATGGTGAATGAGACAGTGCGGCTTCATGGGCCCAGCCAGAGAATAGGGACTTCATCTGGGAAGCAAACACTATGAGAAGTTGATGCAAAAGAGTGACCCAATCAGATTTGTGTTTTAGAAAAAAAGAGCTAGTAACACTGGTGACAGTGTGCAGGATGGATTAACGGGGGTGTGTGCCATGAGGGTGTTGTCATGGCAATTGTGGAACCTGTGAGGAGCCAGTACAGACTGTCCAGGTGTGAGACTATGGGGATCTGAAGTGAGACTGCAGGAGGGGATTACTGAAGGAGAGAGCAAGCAGGGAAAGCTGGCCACGGACCACTTCTGTGATGGGCTTGTGACCCGGGGTGAGCAGAGCAGAGTCTCATCCCCTTTGGGTCACGAGCTGTGAGGATGACCCCAGAGGTAGTGGCTGCTGACCCCACCATGTGGAGAGACTGTACCTGAGCTCCTTTTAAACACTTGGATTATGGTCAGGATAAACAGTCTTTCAGTGCTTACGAATTGATGTGTACACCATTGTTTTTCTCTCGGAACTACAAGAACGAGACCAACACACATCAGATGCTGAAGGGTATGGTGTGTGTGTCTGTGGGGGAGTTGGGGGTGGGGGGGGAGAGAGAGAGAGAGAGAGAGAGAGAGAGAGAGAGAGATGCTGTGGAGTTCTTACCCGAGGTCTGCTCTAAATCCTGCTTTCCGTGGTTTGATGGGTTGTTTATATGAATGTGTAATTTTCCCTTTTTTGGTTTAAGCTGCTTTAGCAGAGTTTCTCATAATTAAGGGTCCCAACTGAAATAATCTTTTTTAACTTAAGCCTTTTTTTTTCTGTTTAAAATCATTTCCTTAGCATATATTCTTTTAAGTGAAAACAAGAGCTCCATAATTATCATCAATTTACACCATCTCCAGAGATGTATAAGAATAACTTCACCATACTTTTATAAGTATTGAGTAATACAACTTTTAAAACCTCTGTTAATTTCATAGGTTAAACAAATCATGTTAAAATTACTTATTTTTAATTATTGGTGAGGTTGAAAATATTCTAATCTATTTGTTTTATACTTTCTTTTTTGAGATTTATCCAATTATATCTTCTACCTGCTATTTTTATTGGGGTCCAAATATATATATTTTTTAATCAATTATATGAATTATTTCAGGCTAAAAGACTGTTAACTTGCCTGTCAAATTTACTTGAAATGTTTTCTGCACCTTGGTTACTAGCTCTTAATTCTGCTTATTGTTCTTTTAGAGATACAGAAATTATAAAATGTTATATAGTTCAGTTGTGTTTTCCTTCATAGCTCTTAAATTTGGCAGAAAATAAAGCAGACCTATTTCTGCTAGGAAACTTTTTTTTAAAGAAATGACTTCTTAAAAATTTTATATACAAATTTATTTTCCATTCCACTGGGGACACTTTGGTTCTAATGAAATTTCGTCCCCGCACATAAGAAGTGACTTTTAATAGTAGACATCTTACATTGTTAGCGGAGGCGCTGCTTGGTCCACACTGCAGGAAGGAGCTCGCCGGCCAGCTGTGAGCCCAGCTGTGAGCCCAGCTACAAACCCCCAGGATGTGCCATGGCACAGTGCAAGGGTGAGACCTGGCCATTTCTGCCACGGCAGGACCCCTGGCTGAGAAGTCTGTGTGTGGGAGCACCCTGTCAGGTTAGTGAAACTCCCTAGGGGCTGCTCTGAGGTCTGGAGTTCCTTGTCCCCCATCTTCCTTCCTGCCCCCTCTCCTTCACAGCCATCCTTCTGGCATTGAGGTTCTGCTCCCTCTCCCCTTTATTTTTCACAGGCATCGTCACCCTCAACAAATCTCAGGCACCTTTAGCTCCATTTTGACATCGGCTCTCTGGAGGATATAGATAACAGTTATTATTCAACAACGAAACAGTTCAGAGAAATACAACAGAGGAAACCGAAATCCAACCATCCATTAGTGCATAATCATAGATTTAAAATTGTTGGGTAGCTAGACAAGTGGAAGGTGGGGCCAGGGTTTAGGTTTGTCCTAATCACTGTTCACTCACACATCTACAGCAGCGTCCTGCACAGAAGCCAACGGACAGATGTAATTGTTTTCTAAAAATGAGATGGTACTCTATTTTTTCCATTAAACAAAAACAATGTTGAGCTTCATTTTACTTGGATTTATCAAAAGGAAAAACAATAATATTTAAGGAATTTCTGAACCTCAGAGACTTTTTTTTTTTTTTTTTACCACAAAGGGTAATGGTTTCTAGTAGGAGCACTTCAAGATAAAAAACATTTTTTAAGAGTTAGTTAATGAATTTTCTTTGACACTTTCAATCATTTCTCTAGATGAATTTTTTAATCCTATCATTATTCCTCAAAAAAGGCCATGTGTTTAAAAAAAGGAGCATATTAAACCTACACATTTATTTGTGATAAATTGATGTCCTTACAATATTCAGCATTCTATCTAAAAAAGTAATATGTTCCTACATTTATGCAAATCTACATACCTCTTCGACTTGGATTTGCATTTAAAAATTATACCATGGAAATTTCTCATAAAAATATTTCTACTCCTTGGTATTTCATAGTTTTTGAGAAGGTAAATAGTATTTATAAGCAATTATAATTTGGAACAACAGAGCCTGTTTTTCTCATGAACAATCTGTCCCTGGGGTGAGGACCACGGAAGACTCAGGGAGGTGAGGAACAGTTGTCGCAACACACCCTGGTCAGATGGAGTCCTGCCACCTGTCCTGGGCAGCGTGTTCCAGCTAACTCCTGAGTCCTGATTCCAATGTTTGTTTCGCTGATCTTCTCCTTGTTGGCAGAGCCCTCTTTCCACCAAAGGGCTAAATGCTGGATTTTACTTTCCGCCTTCATGGCCATGAGGAGCTGGACATGGGACTTACACTGGACTTTGAGAGGTAAAAGGAAACCTGGTGAGTATTTAGGAAAGATTTTTTTCTCTCATAAAAGAGAGACGAGCAGGAAGAGAGCCCATCCCCTCACTTTCTTCCTGTCTTTGAGCAGTGTGAGAATGTGATACTTGGAGCTGGGGTGGTCATCTGGCAACCATGAGGGGACAGCTGGGAGAATCTCACAAAAGCCATCCCAGAGACCCAGCGTCATCATGTCATTGCACCTGCCAACTCTGCAATCTCTTAATGGAACAATGGAATCTTATCATTTGTGTGTCTTGTCACATGCAGACAAAAGCATATTAACTGATACACTCTCTGAATCTGCTCTGGCCTCTTTCATCTTTGTCATACAACCCATTTCTAGTTGCTAGTCCCTTTGCTTGGAATGTCTGGGTGGCCTAGTTAATACCTCAGATCTCACCATTCTAGCTCTTTGCTCTCCTATACAGTCTTCCTCTTACATGCAACACTCCCTCTTGCATTAGTAGGGGCTCCATTTGCTCCTGGCGAGAGCCTCTCTTCCACCTTTGCTCGATACTGAACTTGACCATTTGTCAAGAGATTAAAAACAGCGCAGATTTTACACATCATAGACACTATGTACCTATGTTGCTTTGTCTGTCCATCGCTTACTCCCTGACCCTCCTAGTTGTGGTGTCTTGGTTTCTTAGGAGGAGTTGCCTTATCTTTACTCTAAGTTTATGTCTTGTGAATAGAGTAGATTCCATCCTTTGTGTTCCTGGCCAGGAGGTTCTTCTGTCCTTATAACTATTATTGGCTCATGTGTGAGCAGTGACACAATTTGACTTAAAGACCTTTAATCCTAGGATCTTTATTTTAACTAAATGGAAAGACACGTATTCTTTCTGCTGAGATCGCTAGAGTCAGGCTGAAACAAGGCTAGAGTTTCTGGGGCCTGTGGAGGTTGGGCTAAGAAGTCAAAAGAGAAAATACCAAGCAAGAAATGGAGAAAAAATAGGCCTCGTGACACTATTTGAGCTCCTGGACATTTCTGTGGTGTGATCCAGTGATTTTCCTTTTTGACTAGTTCAAGTTTGGTTCTTGTCACTTGGACTTGCAAGCGAGGAAGTCCTGATCAACAGAGCTCCTGTAAATTAGAGGTGCAGACCTCAGTGACCTGTGGGCGTTGACAGCCGATTCGCGAAGGTAATAATCACAGGGCTTTGGCATCATCCCCTCCCTGACTACAGCACGCCCTGTAGCTGTTTCTGCAGTGTTTCATACATACGTGCTCCTGACAAGGCCTTTCACATGCTGCCACTCCAGTGTGTGGGTAATGTCTTCTGCCCATAAGTGACTTGAGGGAGGGTCTTCCCAGGCTCCTCTATCAAGACAGATCATCCTGCTGTATGTTCTCGGTTTGGATTCTCCAGCAAATACAACACAATTGCTGTAGATGAGAAGGTAAAATGAATTCGGTGTGTGGCAATGTTGAAATCCCTCAGAGCCCTTGATTTTGTTTAAAATCAAGAAGGAAAAGCTCATGATTTTTACCAAAAATGTGTATTACATGGAAATCTGATTTTAAACAATAAGAATTGTAAAGATATCGACTTTATGAATGAAAGTCCAGAATTCAGAATCGGCAAGGAAACCCATGGTAGTTGTGTGGTAAACATTTCTATGGACTCATGGAAACGTGCTAAAATAAACATATGTTTAAGCATCTTCTAAAAAAACTGTACAAAATGCTAAAAGTAAAATTTCATTATTGCCTCAAAAGTCAAGAATATCAAATGTGTGTCAAGAACTACTATCTGGGGCTGGATTTCTGTCCACAGGTTTACTAAATAATTCAAAATGACTCTGAGTTTAATGTTAGGTTAATGGTTTTTACTGAGGACAACAATCTACATTCAAGTCAAATTGACTCGTGGTTGCTTCACTCATGAAACATGAAACCTTAGGAAATCTGTCAGCAGGAAGGCCACACTTCAAAAACCCATTTCTACTGATCTTTAAAGTGCCTGATGATTGGTCCTTTATTTGTCAGGAGAAATCACTGTGGTGATGAAAGTTATCCCACAGCACTTCTGGATTTTTCAGGATAGTCCAACAATAGCTTTTGACTTAGTGCAAGACAGTGCCCTGTGCAACCACAGTCTGAACCAACCTGAGTTCCCATCTCAGCTCAAAAATTAGCTCGGCCACCCCACCCAAGCACCTTCCACCAAAATGGTTCTCTAGGAAATACCTGGATGACCTCTTATTGTCCTGCTCTATTTCCACTGGACTTCAAAATTGCAAGGAGAAAAGAAGAGATGGCAGGGATGTAAAGTAGACCATAGGGAATATAGTTAATAATCATTGTAATAACTGTATATGGCACTAGACTTGTCAGGAGGACCACTTCGTAAATTATACAAATGTCTAACCACTATGCTGTACACCTGAAACTTACACGGAATAATAATGAATGTAATTGGGAAAAAAAAAAGAGAGATGATGGGGTGGGAGTGGGAGGGACTTGCAGTTTTGATTGACATTATTACCCAATAGCAATATGTAGACCTAAATAAACAAATTGTAAAATGTATTTATGGTCCTTGTGAAATAACTGGAAATTTTAACAACTACTGAATACTTGATGATATTAAAGAATTTCTGTTGATTTTTTAAAGGTATGACGGTAGTATTGTGATTATGTGTAGAAGAGAGATTCATTATCTTTTAGGGAGCCTCACTGAAATGTTTGTGGATGGAATAAGAGGATTTCTCGGATTTCTCCAGGAGAATAAGAGGTGATGTAGTGTATGGGTGTGTGGAACAAATACAGTTATCCCTGATTTGATAACTGCTGAATCCAGGTGATGGGTAAGTGGGACTTCAGCTTGCTGTTTTATTTTAGTATTTGTTTAAAATTCACTACAATAAAAAGCTAAAAATATTGTTTCTGTCTTTTGGCAGCATTTAGGATGAGTTTCACCTTAGTATTATTCTGAAGGGCTTGGAATATTGGACTGAGTCACTTTTTCCCAGCGTATTCTCCGTGCTTAGCTGTTAGTTTTCCTCAGGGCCTCCTTTTTCTTCATTCTTTTCTGGTTCCCGTTATCATCTCATTTGATCCCATGGCTTTCGTTCTCAACCACATGCTGACAAGTCTCAAATGTTAATATGCTCCTATAACATCCAAGTCTATCTACATATTTCTCAACTTGAAGGTCTCAAAGGCACCTCCAACTCTACTGAGCTCATCATCTGTACCCCCCAAATTTATTGCTTTTTCCGAATCACTCTCTCAATGACTGCTGAGAATCAAGTGCTTTTCCCTGTTCGGCTCATGTTTATTATTCTCTATTTTACAATTAGCAGTTGACTGTGTCTTATCTTACAGTTACTGATTTCTTGGATGAACTGACTGCTTATTGAGGACCTGTCATTGAGCAGTCTATTAACCTGGAGTTCTATGTCTCATTGCTTAGCGCGGTGCTTGACGTAGAATTAACTATTAAGGATCTCTTGTTAACTCATCCTTCTTCTTTTTTTTATTAGTGAAATATTTCAAGCATGCAAGAAAAAAAGTTTGAAGAAATAGAAATAATGATCTGTGTACCCACCACCCAGCTCAAGAAGTAAAAATTTTAGAGATAAAAATGCAAGTCTCTGTGCATGCTCCAGATTTCCATGCCTAAACCTCCTTTCCGAAAGGCAATGATTACCTTCAACTTTATGGTTATCATTCCAATGAATATATTTATATTTTTAATACCATGGGATAGTCTTTTGAATGTTTTGAACTTCTTACAAAATATATCATACTGTTATATACTTTTATAGCTTTGTTGGCATAATGCTATATTTTGGCAATTCATGTTGATGCATGAGACTAGCTTATTCATTATCACTGTTGTACAGTATTTAATTGTTGTTTATTTATTCATCCTCTTGTTGATGAAGATACAAGTTGTTGCCTTTAAAAAAAACTATTATAAACAGTGCTGCAATGCGCATTTATCCTTGTTCACATGAGGGAGTGGAATTGCTGAGTGACTTTACTAGACCTTACTGAATAGTAGGTGTTTATAATCCCAGGTGTACGTAAGACAGTTCCTCTTGCCTCACGTTCGGTTTGCTAGACTTTCAAGGTATTTGTTCATTTGATGAGTGCGAAGAGTAATTCACTAGGATTTTATGCTTTATATTTTTTTATTTTTTAATCACTAGGATTTTAAACTGTGTTTTTCTGGTGACTACTGATATCAAGCATTGTTTTGTATGTGTTTATTGACCATTCAAGTTTTTTTTCCTCTTTTTTGTTTGTTTATATATATATTTTTATTGTGGTAAAATATACATAAAATTTACCACTTAAACCATTGTTAAATGTATAGTTCAGTGGCATTAATTATGGTCGCTTTGTTGTACAACCTAAAAAATTTATTAATTTTCTATTTTAGTGTGTTTAAAACTGATACCCACTGTAAGAACTTTATTTTACATTGTGATTCAGTATGATCACATGCATACACATACACAGCTATACCTGAAACAAAAATTTAACAAAGTAATATTTATCTTTAACGTGTGGTATGTACTCAGATGTTTTCTATTCTAATCTGTTTTATATTATGAAGTGCTGCTCCTCAAGCCATGAAGTGGATGTCAGAACCCACTAACTGGTCAACTACAGTTTCTAAAACATTGTTTTATTAGATTGTTTTTATTATTTTTGTATTTTATTTTGCATAGTAAGTCTTTTTCTTAGTTATATACTTTGCAAATATCTTTATTAGTATAGCTTGTCTTTTAACATTATCCACATTTTGATGCACTGAAATTTTCTATTTTAATGTAGTTAAATATTTTAATCCTTTTTAAAAAACTTTTTTTAAAATAAATTTTATTTTATATAAAGAACTTACATGACTCCACTCTAAGAAGACAAGCAACCCAGTTAAAAAATGGGCAAAGGATTTGAACAGACACTTCTCCAAGGAGGACATACAGAGGATCCAAAGACACATGAAACAATGTTCAATATTGCTAGCTATCAGAGAGATGCAAATTAAAACCACAATGAGATACCACTTCACACTGGTCAGAATGGCCATCATAAACAAAGCAACAAACAAGTGTTGGAGAGGTTGTGGAGAAAAGGGGACCCTAGTGCAGTCTTGGTGGGACTGCAGGCTGGTACAATCACTATGGAAAACAGTATGGAACTTCCTCAGAAAACTAAAAATGGATCTGCCTTTTGATCCAGCAGTTCCACTGCTGGAACTATATCCTAAGAATCCTAAAATACCAATACAAAAGAACCTTTGCACCCCAATGTTCATAGCAGCACAATTTACAATAGCTAAGTGCTGGAAGTAACCTAGATGCCCATCAGTAAATGAATGGATCAAAAACCTATGGTACATTTACACAATGGAATTCTATGCAGCAGAAAGAAAGAAGGAGCTCCTACCCTTTGTGACAGCGTGAATGGAACTGGGAAGCATTATGCTAAGTGAAATAAGCCAGGCAGTGAGGGACAAATACCATATGATCTCACCTTTAACAGGAACCTAAACAACAGAACAAAGAAACAAGTAAAGTATAGTCAAAGACACTGAAATAGAGGACAGGCTGAAAGTGACCAGAGGAGAGAAGAGGGAGTTTCAGGGGATAAGGGGAAAGGTTTACAGGAAGAAAGTTAAAAAACACATGGACAAAAACTAGGGGGAGGGTGGTAATGGGAGGGAAGTGGGGAGGGATGGGTGGGTGGGCTGGGATGGGAGTAAAATAATTTTTTTTTAAATTTTAATCATTGTTCAAGTACAGTTTTCTGTTTTTTACTCCCATCCCAGCCCACCCACCCATCCCTGCCCACCTCCTTTTCCTTTATGTTTTGGGCAGTTTGTGTCTTGTTTTAGAAACTTTCCTTTTCTCACAGTCTTAAACATATTCTCCTATATTTCTAATTTGTTTAAAGCTTTGATTTCTTACTTACAGATTGAATCAGTCTGGAGTTGATTTTTGTGTATGTGTGGGCTAGGTTCAACTTTGGTTTTTTACCATACAATAAACAAATATTCCAGTGTCATTCCTTGAATAGTCAGTTGTTACCCACTGATCTGCAACACCATCTGTGTCCAGTACTATGTTCCACATATAAGTGGGTCTGTTTCTGGGGTCCCTATTTTATTCTGCTGATAAATTTATCTCTTTGCCAATATCATATTGCTTTAGTTGCTATTATTATAATGAATTTGAGATCTATTAAGATGTGTCTCTCTGCCTTGCTCTTCTTCTTCCTAAGTATCTTGGTTATTCTTTTTGTTCTTCTACATAAATTTTGGAATCAGGAAGACAAATTTTATGAAAAACTGTTGGCATTTGGGTGGAAATTATATTAAATAATAGATTAATTTGGGAATGCTGAAAGGTTTAAAACATTGATTTTGTCATCTATTGAGATGGTGTGCTTCTCTATTCAGATCTTCTTTAGTGTACTTCATTTAAACAATTTTTTTTCAGAGAGAGGAAAAGGGAGGGTGAAAGAGAGGGAGAGAAACATTGGTCAGTTGCTCTTGCATGCCCCAAACTGGGGAACTGGCCCACAACCCAGGCATGTGCCCCAACTGGGAATCAAACCTGTGACCTTTTGGTTTGTAGGCTGGCACTCAACCTTATGTGCCACACTAGCCGAGGCTTTAATGCCTTTCAATAAAATTTTATAATTTTCTCCAAACAGGTTTTGTACAAATTTTGTTATATTTATTCACAGGTACCTTCTAGTTTGGTTGGTACAATAAGTGGTATCTTTCCTTTTTGAATAATGTTTTCTAATTTTTCATCAATGATGTATGACAGGTTGCAAACTACGGCCCATGGGCCAAATCCAGCCTGCAACCTTCTTTTGTAAAGAAGAGTATAGCAGGATTTTAAAGTTAATCAGGAAGAACTTTTGGTCGAGATGGTGGTATAGGTACACACGACTTACCTCCTTGTATAACCACAACAAAATTACAACTAAAATATAGAACAGTCATCACTCAGAACCATTATAAATCAAGTTGAATGGAAGTCTGACAACTACAGAGTTAAAGAAACCACATCCATCCAGACTGATAGGAGGGGTGGAGATGTGGAACAGGTTGGTCCCACATCCACTAGCGGTGGATAAATTTTCAGAAGGGATATCTCAGGAGTAAGGCCCATACCAGGCCCACCAACCCAGGGTTCTAGTGCCAGGAAGATAAGTCCCCGAAACTTCTGGCTTCAAAATCCATCAGGGATTGAATCAGTGGAAGAAACATCTGGAGTCCCAAGCAGTTACAGGACAGTATAAATATAACTACTCCTTAACTAGGGGCAAGGAGCTTGTATTCGGCCCTTTGAAGGCAACTGCGAGGCTAACATGGCCCCTGGTGAAAATGAATTTGACACCCCTGAGTAACACTTAAAGCACCCACACAGGGACTTACCCAGACTTACTCCCTCTGAGCTTCAGCATTGGGGTACCAGTGGCATATGGGAGGGAAGTGAAAAATGTCGCATCAAGGCAAGAGCTGGAGGACAGGAAAGTGGGCAGAGGCCATTGTCCCTTTTCTGAACCCTCCCCCCACAGAGCTGGCAGCCTGGTAACATATCTTAGACTCCATCAACTTGGCTAATGCTGTGTGCCCCATCCTGGATATCCCTAGAGACTCCATAGCATCCAACTCACAGGCCCACCCAAAGCTGCTTTTCCATATGAATGGCTGGTCTTGGCTCATGCTTCACAACTTCCTAAATCCTCTCAAACAAGCAACAGCCAGTCTCAGTGAGCCTCCTGCCCCTGTACCTCTTGCTAAGTGGTGCCAAGCCTGGAACTAGCAGCTGCCAGCCTAGATTCATAGCGTGGCTTTGTCTTGAAATTTTCAAGCTCAGCACAAGTAGCAGCCATCTGAATATTGCTTTACAGCTCAGGCAAGGTGGCTCTGGAAAAAAAGATGTGGGGACTGACCTTTGCCTGCACCATCTGGGAAACTCCAGAGCCTGTGCACCCAGTGAACAGCTACAGACCCAGTGCCTGTACACAGCTGATCCTCCACAGAGGGTAGAAGTTGGTGTTCAGTGGTCACGGCCAGTCTTTGCCACTGACTAGCCTAGGCAAATCCCTCCTTTTGACCTGCTAACAGCAATCAAGTCTCAACTACAAGAGGGGTGTATACTCAGCCTATGAAGGGTGCACCTCAAGTACCTAGCTTGGGTGATATGAGAGGCTGTGCCACTGGACCTTACAGGACACTTACTACATTAGGCCATTCTACCAAGACAGGGAATCATAGCAACTCTATCTAACACAGTGAGGCTGCCAAAATTAGGAGACAAAGAAACATGGCCCAAATGAAAGAACAGATCAAAACTCCAGAAAAAGAACTAAACAAAATGGAGATAAGCAATCTACCAGATGCAGAATTCAAAAGATTCTCAAAGAACTTAGTGAGGACCTCAACAATGTAAAAAAAAAAAAAAATCCAGTCAGAAATGAAGGATACACTAATTAAAACAAAGAGTAATTTACACAGAAACAATAGTAGAATCGATGAGACCAAGAATCAAATCAATATTTGGAACATAAGAAAGCAAAAAACAAGCAATCAGAACAAGAAGAAAAAAGAATAAAAAAAAAATGAGGATACTGTAAGCAGCCTCTGGGACAATTTTAAGAGATCAACATTCACATCACAGGGGTGCCAGAAGAAGAGAGAGGGCGAGAAATTGGAAATCTATTTGAAAAAATAATGAAAGATAACTTCCCTAATTTGGAGAAGGAAATAGACATGCAAGTCCAGGAAGCACAGAGAATTCCAAACAAGATGGATACAAAGAGACCTACTCTAAGACATGCATAATTAAAATGCTAAAGGGTAAAGATAAAGAAAGAATCTTAAAAGCAGTAAGAGAAAGGAAGTTAGTTACCTACAGGGGAGTTCCCATATGACTGTCAGTTGATTTCTCAAAAGGAACTTTGCAGGCTAGAAGGGATTGGCAAAAATAGTCAAAGTCATGAAAAGCAGGGACCTACAGCCAAGATTGCTCTACCCAGCAAAGCTATCATTCAGAATTGAAGGGCAGATAAACAGCTTCCTGGGCAAAACAAAACAAAACAAAACACTAAAGGAATTCATCATCACCAAACCATTATTATATGAAATGTTGTAGGGACTTATTAAGGAAAAGAAGATCAAAACTATGAACACTGAAATGGCAAAAAATACATATCTATCAACAATTGAGTCTAAAAAACAAACTAAGCAAACAAAAAGAACAGAGACAGAATGGATACAGAGAGTGTTTTGATGGTTGCAGATGGTAGTGGGGTGTGAGGGAATGGTGAAGAGGTGAGGGGATTAAGAAGTACAAACAGGTAGTTACAGAATACCCATGGGGGGGTAAAGTACAGTGCAGGAAATGGAGCAGCCAAAGAACCTACGCATGACCCATGGACATGAACAATGGTGTGGGGATTTCCTGAGGGACTGGCGGTGCAGGTGGAAGGGGCAAAGGGGAAAAATTGGGAGGACTGTAATAGCAAAATCAACAAAATATAATTAAAAAAAGAATATAGCTGTGCCCATTTGAATACATATTGTCTATGGCTGCTTTTGCACTACAATGACAGATTTAATTAGTTAGGATAGAGACTACATAGCCTTCAAAATCTAAAATATTTACTACTTGGCTACTTATAAAAATTTGCTGACCCCTTATGTATAGGAACACTGATTTTTTTATATGTATTTTATATCTAACAATGTAGCTGAATTCTTACTAGTTTTAATGATTTTTGTGTTAATTCTCTTAGATTATTTTGTAGACTATCATGTTATCTATGATTAATGATAATTTTGTTTTTTCCCTTTTAGCTTGGTGCTTTCAAAAAATGATAAATAGAAGAAGTGATAGCTAGTCTCTTGCCTTGTTCCTGACTTTAAAGAAAATGCTTTCAACTTTTTGCCATTAATTAATAGATTTGCTTTTATTTTTTTTTTGGTAAATGCCAAATATGTTAAGGAAGTTTTCTTTTACTTTTCTATTTTTATTTGTAAGAGTTGTTTTGTAGTTGTCAGAGGGTGCTGAGTTTATGAACTACTTTTTATACATTTACGAAGTACCTACTGATCATGTGCTTTTCCTTTGATTCTTTGCCCACTGTGTATTGTAATATAATGAATTATTAGAACAAATAATTTTTAAAATCCTTACCTGATGATATGTTTATTGGTGTGTGTGTGTGAGAGAGAGAGAGACAGAGAGAGAGAGAGAGAGAGAGAAATGAAGGAAGGGAGGGAGGAAGGAAAGAATGGAGGAAGGAAGAAAGGTAGAATATGTTGATTTATTCCTGAACACTTGTCAGACACCCTTGCGATTTCCCAGAGTCACTTAGAGTCTTGAGTGGAAGTAGGGGGCACTACTAGCCAGAAATGTGTTTGGACTTAAATGCTAAAGTAACCTTAAGCTGTTGGTGCTTGAGGAATTGGGGCTCCATAACCCTACCTGCAACATTGTGAGTACTTGCTTACTTAGATAAAAGCTTTCGTATGACAACAAGAGCTACTGTAGAACTTCATGAAGGCCCCTAAAGACTTGCCAGTGAGCTCTGGTGGATTTGATATTTGCCAGCATATTTTCAACCATGGGCCGTGTGCTGGCAATTACAAAGCAGAGAAATAGTAAATGTAAAACTCGCAAGCATATCTTTAGATTCTTGGGCTTTGTTCTTGGTTTCCTTGTCAATGATGTATGCAACCACCAAAGTGCCTGACACAAAATCTTAATTCTTTCTGTTTTTACAAAATTGAGTGTACTTTCCTGGGGGTTCTACCATCACTGGTAGATAGCTATGTGTTCTGCAGACTGGATGGGTGAGCCTAGCTGTTATCTTTGTGTCTCTGAATGTCATTAACTAATGTTCAAGTATTCACTGAAACCGCAGTTAGACTTGGTCAAGCAGTTTCCCCCCTGAGTTTTTGAAAACATGTAGATCTTAAGAAATATACTGCATATATTCCTTATTCATTTACCATTAAATGTTCCAAATCTTGCCCTGCAGGAGTTAGGCACTATCCAAAAAACTTACTGAACCACTTTTGAAACTGCTCTTCTACAAAAACAGGAAGTCACAATACACCAAAAGTTAAGTCAATTTGAACTTGAGAGGAGTCGCATTAGACATAAAACTTTTGAATTCATAAATCTGAGCAGTTTCTAAATCAGGACATCCATGAATCCCCCAGTTTCTAATGATTCTTCCTCTCTGAGCATGTGTGTGCGCACATGTGTGTGTGTTCATAGAGTACCCACTCTGTATGCACTCTGAAGTGTAGTGATGGGAAGAAATTTCTGTGCTTTGGTTACTTTGGATTTGGGGAGAAAAAAAGAAAAACGGTCCTGAGGCTGCAGACTTGGAAATTCCGAATGCATATTTAATCCTTTGTGAGCAGAGACTCTGGTCCTGTCCTTGACACTTGCTAAAGTCACTGAGCTGGGGGACATTTACAGTTACTGATTTGTTTTTAGAAATATATTTTACAGATTACTCAACATATTATTAAAAAGAGTGCTTTGCAAAAACAATTTGAAAAGTGTGTATATTATAGACTAATTCTATTTTTTTTATTTGCAGGGTAGGAGGGAGACTAGGAACTGTTCCAGGACCTAAAAATTTAACAAAAAATGGACAGAACTGCTATGCCCCGTATGTCTGTAGTGAGTGATAAACTGTGTGAGGTTATTTAGAGGAAGAATTTTTTGTTTTGGAGTATGAAGGCAGTGACTCTCAACAATGTTCTATACATTGGAAAAAGATAATTTTTAGTTTGGCTAATAAAAGTTGAACTGAGGGCATATTATGTGCCCAGGAACTGAGTGTAGTTGGGGTACAAAGATGAATTTGAAGTGGGCCCTGCCCTCATGGAGTTCACAGCAGACCAACAGACAAATGAATCACTGATACGTAAAGTGTTAGGAGCGTATATAAACTACAGTTTTCATATAAAAGAGTACAGGATTGGCTGTGTCTGCCATGGTGAGAGAGGATGGTGAGGGAGTTTACACACTTGGCACTAGTACCTGATACAAAATAGAGGCTGAGTGCATGTGAGTTCCTTACCCCCCTTTCTTTATATGTAACACATTGACCTTTATATGCGGACTATGCATGCCACTTGCCAAACATCAGAGAGATGTGGATTTAGAATTCTTTCTTTGAGGAGAGATAAGTTAGTGCTGATTCCTCTGCATTAATTTTTTAAAAATTCTCCTAGGGTTAGTGACCAATATACACAAAATTGCTTACCAGTGCAATGTGCAGGCTAGGAGCAGAAAGCAGGTCTACAAATCAACACTCAACTACAAACTTGGCCCCTGATGAAAGTGTACCAGCCATATGAGCCGAAGGTTCTTCTGTCTTTGTTTCATTTCAGCAGCATGGAAGCCTACCAAACTCCTAAAAGCAGCACCTAACCAAACTTTTCTTAAGTACCCCCAAAACATAGGTGGGTAAAGACTTATTTCTAGGGCTTAGGAGTATGAAGGTTTGGTAGGGTAGTACAGGGAGATGGTATGCAGTATTCCATGGCAAACGCATACTGTTGGAAGTCTCAGGCTTATGGAAAAGGTGTATGTAAATGTACAGTCCAAGCTATAAGATATCTATTTGTTTATGTAAATAGGAAAATACTGCTTCAAGTTACTTACCAAGTTAAATGATTGAACTCCCCAAATCACCAAGTAAAACTGATGCTCCAGAAAGAAGACATGTGTTTATCCTGAGACTACCTGAGCCCTTGGCACACCATTTTGAACAACTTTATCCTAAAAAAAGAAAGAATTTTACACACACACACACACACACACACACACACACACCTCACAGATTGTATGACCAGTTAATGGACTTACATCATAGCTTATTACTACATTCCTTGTTTTCCATTTGTCTTATCACTTGAAGCATTCCGGCTGCAGTTGCAGTCCACAGTGACGCAGAATCTGAGCTCACTCCAGCAGTGCAGGCATTGACGTTCTATGCATGATGGCCCGGAAAAGCGTCTCTCATGCCTTTCCTTGTTGCTTTCTGTCTATGATAATGCCAGGCTGTTGTTCTCTTTCTCATCTATTTATTTCTTTCCACTTTTAAAAGCATTTTTTATATATGTTTTGACACGTCATTCTGGAAGGTATTGAGCACAGACATCCTTAGCCTTATCTGACCAGTGATAAACTAAGGTTAAGTGACTTACTCAAAGTTGCATTCATTCAAAAGTATTTATTTTGTGTCTACCATGTGCCAGACACTATACAATGAACTAGAGACACAAATGTGAATGAGACACAGTCCCTGCCCTAAAAGAGGAGCCAGGAAAGCAAACAGGCAATTATAGGATCAAGGGATAAAGACAATAATAGGGGTTAAGCAGAGGACACTAAACAGAAGCCTTAGAGAAAACTCCTAATCCAAACATGGGAAGTGGCGTGAGTAAGGGAGAGCTTCGTGGGGTGAGTGGTATCTAAACTGGGATCTGAAGGACAAGTAGGGTTAACTAGATGAAGATGACACTGGGGCAGGTTAAATAATAGAGAGGAAACAGCAATATTCCAAGGCTCCGACTGAAAGGAATTTGATGCACTGGGAAACCTGCTTTTAGCACAGTGTACAAAGTGTGATGAGGAGGCAAGGCTGCCCTGTTCAGTCCCACAGGTGTGTACGGCCACAGGTGTGTACGGCCTCACACCAGCTGTGATCATTCACATAGTTGGGATGTGGATGGTGAATTCCAGAGGTGAGCAATTTGGATTCCCTGTAAGAAGAATGATGGGTGGGGAAAGTGGAGAACCTTGCAAACCAAGCAAGCTACGGTGTCTGTAAATAGAATGAAGACAGTGGAAAGCCACTGAAGGAGAGGACTTGAACAGGCTTGAAGTTCCAAAGGGCTGTACTGCCTGTGGGGTGGAGAGGGATCCAGGGGAACAAGATGGGCGACTGCTGTCACCAACTTCACCTCTCTGGCATTTCTGAGTGTTGGGGGAGAGAAAGAAACTTTCCTCTGCCTTCAAGGTTCTTTCTGCTGGTCTGATATTAAATCTACATGAGACATAGTAACAAGAGACAGCAACCAAATACAATTACGCATGCACCACTGGAAACCCCATACGAATTAGAGGTTTAGGGATGGAAAGTTGAAATGAGATGCACATGGCATTCTGAGCTAAGAGCGAGGTATGGCATCGAGGTATGATATCCTGGGGCTCTAGAGAGGAGGGTCACTGCAGGGTGGTAAGAAGAGCAGATGTTCAGTAATCAGTAGTTTACCCAGCCTTAAACATAGGTCAAACAAACTATTTCTAGTGATAATTCTTATTACGGGCAAGGCCCCTATTTTCAATTCTTCTAGGTGGTTAATGGTGGGGTGGTGGGGGTGGGGGTGGCGGCAGAAGTTTCTCTTCAGCTTGCAGCATCTTGGTTGCCTTTGGCTCAAAATAATCCGCACATCACAGAGGCACAGCCTGTGGTGACTTGTTCTGAACTCCTACAGTGGCTTCTCTCCTCTCCTTTATCCTCCATCCCTTGATATTCTAAGATGAATCTTACTTTCTCACCTTCTATTGTTCTTGATATGCTTTTTCAAGATAGCTCTCAAAAAAAGTTGAAGATAAATGAGGTAGAAGTTAAAAAAACCCAGTACATAATAAAGTTTTACCTAGAGTAAGTGAAATATTCATTTTAGCAATCCCCCATAGGAAAACTTTACTTTATTTCTAAGTTATTGTAATAACTTAGCTTTTTCTACCTGTTCTACTTCTGAAAAATTTTTTGGGTTGCTGAATTTTCACTTTTGGTAGGTAAGTGGGATTTTGAGTAAGCTCCTAAAGAAGAAAGTCCTAGAATATATTGAGTAGAATCACTACATACCCAGCTAATGTTCCCTCCACTTGCATGCTTTTAAAATCAGGTAGTTTGCATGTCTTTATTGAATTTGTACTTAGCAGCCAGCACTAGCAGGACACCAAAGAAGCCTAAGGTGTGGCCAGTGCCCACCAGAAGCTTCTAACATAATGAGGGAAACATTTCTTACATACAAAATGAAATGTAAGAAATTGGAGAAGGCTGATACTCATAAAACAAATAGAACAGATGAATAATAGCGAATGAACCATGAAATACTTAACTGAATGCCACTGATTATACATGTGTTAGAAGGTCAAGGACAGTAAAGATCAAGAGCCTAGGAAGGCATTCCCTGTTCTAAAGAACATAACCTTCAACAAATCAACACTAAAAATAGCTTTATAATATTTATTTGAAAAAAAACCTACCATATCTCCTTCATTCTAAGATGACGTCTTTTCACATTTTCGTACAGTAGATGGAATGGCTAAGATTTGTCTTGCACGGACTCTGTACCAGGTATGGTTGTCAGTGTTTTATGTGTGTCGACTTGTTTAGTATGGATAATGGGGTGGAAATATTTCATTGTCTCCCCTCTGAAAAGGTGCTATTAAACCATTGGTACAAACTGGAACTCTATGATTCTATGGCTGTTTAAAATTCAAGAAGCATGATGTGTGCAGAAATAAATAATGCTCAGAGGTTAAAATGTATAAAAATTGCATTGACCATGTTTTGAATCTCCTTAGCCTAGACTTCGAGGCCCTGGGTTCTGTTTCGTGAGGATCACCTGAGAGCCCTGACACCCTTGGACCTCCCGTTCAGTCAAAGGCCACAACAGCTTCAAAATCGAAGAGTATCCATGCTGAGATAGTGAGGAAACCTCATTCGCAATTTAACCTCATTCGGCAATCATTTTTCACAACTCTGCAGTGGTTTTCACCTAGGCCAGGAAGGTGGTTCTGATTATTTACAAGCAGGGGATTAACTCTGTAAACTGCCTGTGTGAAGTCAAAACCTAGGATTGTGTTGGGTTGGATCCCTCGGGACAGTCTCTGGGATGAAGAGTCGGGCACGGAGATTTGCTGGAGCGTGCTTTCAGGAACCGCACCTCCAGCGGGTGAGGGGCGCGGGGCTGGGCAGAGGGAGAAGTCCATCTGTGTTGCGGTTGCAGCACAGGACTCCACTGATCCCAGGGGGAGCTCTGGGCTGAGAAGCCCGTTAGAGACATCCTGTAGTGAGACAAGGGTCCTGGCCTTTGGACCCTTGCACTCACTGGATATGAACAGCTCCCAGAGAGGGGTTGTAAGCTTAGGTGAGACAATTACTTTTGACTAAAGGCAATTCCTGAGGCATGAACAACTTCAAGCTGTCTGCAGGCAACATTTCCCCATTTGGGGAAATAAGTGGTTTGGTCCTGATGGTGGGAACTGGGTGGCACACCACAGTGTCCACTATAGTAATATATGTTCATCTATTTATATGTTAACACACACATAGACATATATGTATGCATATTCATATATACATGTGAGTAGATGGACATACATGCATAAATGAACTAAGTAAAAACAACTGTGATGAAATGTGATATACTAAATAGGGTGGATTTATTACAATCATAGGTTATTATAAGTATGATACAGTGATTCTCAGGACTGCACCTTAGAGAATATTTTTGAAATCTGAGGGGTGTTTTTGGTTGCTACAAAGAGTGGGGATGTTCCAAGCATTTATTGGGTGGAGATCAGCGATGTCAGGTATCTTATAATATGGATTTTAAATGCCCTACTTGGTACTGGTCATTCATGTAGTAAAAAAAAATCTATTTGTAATAATCTTAGCCTAAATCTTTTTGAAAAACGTTTTATTTATTTATTTATTTTTAGAGAGAGAGAGAGGGAGAGAAACATCAATGTGTGGTTGCCTCTCATGTGGCCCCTACTGGGGACCTGGCCTGCAACCCAGTCATGTGCTCTGACTGGGAATCAAACAGGCAACCCTTTGGTTTGCAGTCCATGCTCAGTCCACTGAGCTACACCAGCCAGGGCACGTTAGCCTAAATCTTAATCTGTTTTACATATAAACACAATGTTTTTGTGTCAGCTTTGAGAAGCACATCCATATACTGGGTTGGTCAAAAAGTTTAAAAATTTTTTTCTATAAAATAAAAGACATTTTTCATTTTTACCAATAACTTTATTGATTTACATGTTTTGAGTATGTCAGCTGTCTCCTGTGTGGTATAACCTTGATTGTTCTCAATTAATGTCTTGATTTGATACTGTCAACTTCAACTGGTCTACTTGACTCTGGAGCATCGTCCAGCGAGAAATTTCCAGCACGAAACTTCACAAACCATTTTTGACATGTTTGATCAGTCATAGCACCTTCTCCATACACTGCACAAATCATTTTTGTGTGTTTCAGTTGCATTTTTACTTTTCTTGAAATAATAAAGTATAACATGCCAAAAATGTTGCATATGTTCTTCCATCTTCAATATTAAAGTGGCTACTCAAAAAATGACCAATTTCGATAAGTTTTTAAAAAGTGCATGCTGATATGACAGCTGTCACAATACGATCTAACAAAATTGTTTCAAATGAAGTTAAAGACAACTAAGATAGCTCCCAGAGCTATCTTACGGGGAAAAAAAATGAATTTTTTGACCAACTCAATAGCTCTTCCCCAGACCTTCTTATCACCCATCTTACAATCCTTTTCTTTCCAAGTTGCTAGACTTGCTCAAGTTCAGTGTCTTACATACCATTTCCATTTGATGAGGGAATTGCTCTTCGTGGGTCAGACAAAACTAGTTCTTAGTGGGCAGCTGAGGGTGCACAGTCACTTAAGGTCTCATGATCAGCTGTTCACATTCAGTAGCAAGCTAGGTACAGTTTCTCCGGTGGAGAATTGTTATCTGCAGGAGAGGCCATGGCTTTCCCCCAAGACTAAGGAACTCTGTCTGCATTGTGACCCTTCTGTTGGACTTTGCCAGAGGTTCTGTACACCATCCCTATTTGTCACCAACACTTCAAGTATCATTAGATTTCCCTGTATCATAAGTTCTTGCTACAGAGTCTTCTTTTTCTATTATTCCTGATTAAAAAATGCCAGCCTTATAGGTTACTGGGTAGATGGGTCAGAACACCATACTCAAATATGTTACATATTGCTGCCCAAATCCAAAAAGGCCCAACAAGTGTTGTGTCTCATTTTCAGTGGTAGGTGGTGCAGGCACAGCAGTCTGTCTTCCACCTTGGAGAGCTATCTTGAGGTCCTCTGGGTCAACAGGCCACCGGAAACTTCAGTAAGGTGGTACACTTTCTTGGGGTTTATATTCCACCCTCTGGTTCACATGTGCCTTATTAAAGCATCTATAGTATTTATCTCCTGTTCATTAAGTCCAATCAACTTACTGTCTCTACTATAGTGATCAAGATTTCTGCAGACTAGCCCTGACTGGTGTGGCTCAGTTGGTTGGGCATCATCCTGCAAAGTGAAAGGTTGCTGGTTCAATTCCCAGTCAGGGTACATGCCTGGGTTGCAGATTCAGTCCCCTGTTGGGTCACATACAAGAGACAATTGATTGATATTTCTCTCTCACATTGATGTTTCTCTCCCTCTCTTTCTCCCCCCTTCCCCTCTCTCTAAAAATAAATAAAATGTTTAAAAATCTCTGCAGAATAAGATATGATGGAGAGCAGGAGAATTTACATCCCGTAAAGAAGACTATATATATAGGTGTACTGTTGGCCTTGCTATATAAAAATAAAACAGCTTTGCATGCAAATTGAACTAGATAAGAAAGCATTTGCCGTATCAGTAGGTACATACCAGGTACCTAGCACTGAACTGAGTTGCTGCAGTAAAGTTAGCACACACAGAACTGCTGTTGCAAATGATTAAGTTTACAACAATTAATCGTTATTCTCTAAGCTCCACCTGCCTCTGGATAGGCCGAATGGGTGAGTGAAATGGGGAAGTGACAGTATCACGACTTCTGCATCATCCACATCTTTCATGGTGGTACTAATACCTACATCTCTGCAGGGATGTGCTATTGCTCTTGGTTTTCTCTCTTGGCAGCCAGAGAAATTCCCAGAGGCTTCCACTTGGCCCTTTGCACCACAATAGCCTTTACTTTGTGGGTCAGAGAAGTAATGGGGATTCTTCCAGTTATTGAGTATGTCTACTCTAATTATACATTCAAGAACTGAGGCAATAACCACAGAGTGGGTCTGCAAATGTATTGGATCCAGGTGATTTATACTTGGGTGATAACACACTATTTATCACCTGACTACCAAGAGTCTCCATTTTGATTCATGGACCTAGAGGTATTTTCGATCCTTGAGAATTAGCATTAATTCCAAAACAGTGTCTAGTAATGTCTGAACTATCTGGGTATTTCCTTTTCCCCAGTGCATGGTCATCCTAGTAAATGACATCATTACTTCCTATGGGAAAGGCTTGGATGAAAATTTGTTGTATATATTTAGGGCAATGCTGCAAGGTCCTTCCTCAAGGGGACCAACCTGTCTTTTAGTAAAGGGGCTCTGCCTGTGAACTGACTGAGGCATGGAAACTGGATGAGAAGAATGAGCTTTCAATTTGATGGCCCAAGTCAGGTTTCAGGCAGCAAAGCTACAGATTTAAAGATCAAGATCAAGAGATATTTCAGAAGTCTGCCCATTTATTTCATTCCCTGGGACACCTAGGATGTTACTGAATATCTGGGCAGGTTAAGACTTCTGGGAATGACTTTGTGCTGCCTATTGTAGTAAATGGGCCCACCTTCCCTGCCAACTAAACACTGCCACTTGGCCATTGCCATCCTGGCACTCCCTTATTATGGAAGTCAGGGAGCCATCTCAATGGAAGCATCACCCACCATCATATCCAGGCACTACAGAGCTTTTTTGTTGCTCCCCTTACTAATGTATCTTTCAATGCCTTAGTGTAGAGAACGCCACCTGGGCCTCTAGGGGTATGTTGTTGCAGGTTGGGTGGACAGATTGCACATGATAAAAGAACTCCAATGTTCCCATCTCCATAAACTTGTGAATTTCTTTCTCTACATCATACCACGGACATTCTGTCATCTTGATCTCACTGAATATAGACAACACTGAGTCAGAGTTTCATTTAACCAACTAACAAAACTGTTGGAGTTACTTTCAATGCTTGAACTAACACATTAAAGCCAGACTTCCTGGTAAATGCATTCATATTAACAAATTTGGCCCAATCCTTTGCCCTTTATTTTGCTTGGAACTTGACCAAGACCCTTGCAGCCTTTCACAGTCATGTCACCTATGACAACACGATTGTTGATATTTGCATTGTTAATACAACATTCACATTGGTCCGCATTTGTAGTTTCTCTCTCACAGTGACATAAAGATGCAAGTATCTTACTATTTATTTGGTCTTCTAACAGAGTTGTGCTATAGCATTTATTTATTGAAATACACATTAATTATAAATTACTTTCCTTTCATTTTTCCTCTATTATACAATTAGACATTATATTGGATTTTTTTTGAAATTTGCATAGGTAGCTAATATTATCTATGGATTTCACTTCAAAATAGTCAAGGGAGTGTTTAAATACTAGTTACAAAAGGGGATGATGGGCCTGGTAGGATTGAGTATGGCTCCCTCCTCCTTTCAAATCAGGTTCCAAAGACTCCTGTACAGGCATGTTCGTAATGAACCGAAGTGGATCTTGGGTGCATCTACCAAATTAAATCTTCTGTCGTCACTCCTGTGAAAGGAAGCTATATTTAAGTACAGCATTCACTGTCCTGTTCAGTTTGCTTACAAAGCCATGCAGGATGATATTAATAAATACACATATCAACAATTGCAGTGAAGAACTGTCTCATAGATGCAACAAAAGCAATCTACTTTGTGCTTGAAGGAGGCCTTGGAGAGAAAAAAATTTGTCTTTCTGCATCACAGGATAGAGGAGTGGAAGCCAGGAGTGTGCTTTCTTCTCCCCTTGTCTGCATGATCTGAGTCACAATTCCATGGTTAGATGATAAACTGGAGGATGCTTCTGCACCCTTCTCCCCTTCTGCTTGTGGAATCTTTGGGGAGGCTCTGAAAGCAGGAAGAGTCCACATTTGGTGTGTGAATGAAAGTAGATGTTTGGCCCTGACCCAGGAACTCTAGCTCTGGTTTTTTGTACAATGCTACTATACCGCAGGGCTGCCCCACGGCCTTCCTGGGGCACATGGGGCTGCCTGGGAGCAGTACCCCGTCCGTTTGCTACTTAACTGTTTCTCCTCCAGGATCTCAAATCTTGACACTTTCTCAGGAAAGCCTGTCCTCACCCGTCAGTGTGGTCTGATTCCTTTGTCATGGGTTCCTTCAGAAGCATTTTTTCCCCGCCTGTGATCCCTTAATCTTGGTTTGTGCTTATGGTTATTAGTGTTGACTATGTGGTTTATGTCAGACACCTCCTAAGACTAGCTATCTTGCCAGTTTAAGCTCCTCCTTTCATCCCAGTCTCTGGTACGAGGTAGGTACTGAGTACATAATCAGTGGAAGAATAAATGCTGCAAATTCCAGAAGCATCAACACTTACTGAGACTATGAGCAGTGCCCTTGCATTTGTATCCCACGAGGTCTGACAGCTGAGTCTTCTATCTGGTGAAGAGTGCAGTAATTGGATTTTGTACAAATGGGTGGATCAGGACAGGTGGAAACACTCAAAAGCCCCATTAATCCGGTAATTTAGGACCTCTTTTCTTCTCCAGTAACTGCTTCACCTCCACTTTCCCTAGAACAAAACCCAGAGATTGAATTAACGATGGAGTCTGTGTGTGTCCAGCTGGGAGGTAGCTGGAGAGCAAGGTGAAAGGGCCAGAGTCCCTGACCCCCATCCATCCCTCAAGTGTTTGGCAAACACTTGCTAAAGAATTATAATGTGTCCAGGGCTTCCCTGCATTAAACAAAGAGAGCATCAGAATTACGGTCTCTGACCCGAGCCGGGTAATCTGGAGTGCTGGGCAATTCGATTTCAGATTGGGGGAGAGGTTGAGGGGAAGGGTGTGACCCCGTCTCCCAGGCTAAAGTTGGTGGCGTGCGGGTGACAGCCTTTCTTGCCCGCCCTTGGGGTGCGTCCGCGCGGGCTAGCTCCTCAGGTGTGTCCGTGGCTGCGTGTGCGTGTGAGACGCGGCTAGGTAGGATCACGATCAGCCTCGGAGGGCGCCTCTAACCGGGCATCCTCTAGGGCCAGAGGGCAGCGGGGGCAGCCCTGGGGCCCGGGTCGGGCTGGCCGGGGCGCAGTGAGCAGGTGCGAAAAGCAGGCGGCAGTCTGGCCCCACGGCGGAGCGCAGGGTGCGGGCGCCGGCGGGCGCCAGGGGCCGGGGGCTGCGAGGCGCGGCTGCGGGCGGCAGGAGGCAGCGTCGGCCCAGGCGGCGCGGCCGCGAGCGAGCCGCGCGCGGTGATGTCAGTGGCGGCCCGGCTGGCAGCAGCCGGTACTTCCTGTATAAAGGCGGGCGGGCTCGACTGCAAGCCCCACTAGCCAGTGTCAGCCTCTCGGCGGCGGGAGGCGGCGGCGGAGGAGGAGCAGGGGGAGGGCTGTCAAATTCGGGAGCCAGATTTTTTCCCCTTCCCCTGGCAATCCCTTCCGCTTCCCCGGCTCCTGGCGTGACATCTGCGGACCAGGGACCTGTATGTGTGTGAGCGCGAAGGAGCGGAAGAATGGCAGTGCTCAAACTCACCGACCAGGTAGGGGGCGGCGGCGCCGGCGGGCGGGACGCGCGGGCGCGGGGCGGCGCGGAGCCCCGGCGGGGGGATGGGGGCGCGTCGCGGAGCGCGCCCGCGAGCTGTTTACTCGCGGCGAAGGGGAGGAGTGTGTGCGGCCACCGGCTGCTCCGAAAACCGGCGGCTTCGGCTCTCTTCCCCTGCGCAGTCCCCGCCCTGGGCCGTCGGAACTGCGCGCTCGGGTTGGGGAAGGGGCTGCGGGCGTCAGGCGCAGCCGGGGAGCTGGAGTGTGGATGTGTGCGGGTGTGTGTTGTCCCCCGGCCCGGGCTGGGCAGGGGGATGGGAGGCTCGAAGTGCTCCTCCGGCTCCTAGCTAGCTGCGCAGCGTGGGCTCGTCCAAACTGTGCGGGCGGAGGGGAGGCTAGTCTGCGCCGTGAGGAGGAGGACCTGGGATGGAAAGGGAGAAAGGATCCCGGGACCCTTCCCCAAGCCCAGCTGGGGACCGGCCCAGACCGCAGCTCTTGTGCGGTCGCCTGTCTATCCGTTTGACAAGACATCCTGACTTCCTCTTTAGTAGCCCGGAGGCTGTGTGTGCGTGGTGCGCGCTGGGGACCCTTGGAGACCGCGCTTTGGGCTCTGGCCGATCTGTCTCCGAGGAAGGGGTGAAGTCCAGCCAGGGGCTCCACTCAACAGGAGATGGGCTATCGGCTCTCTGCCTGTGTCCATCAGCGGTGTCGCTTTCCTTTCTGAGACCACACAGGGCAGCTCCAGAGAGCCGATTCGGAGAGGTGGGGCTATTTGCTGAATCGGTTGGCAGTGTAGGACTGTGGAGTGGAAACACCTCGCCTTTGGGGACTCTGCTGCTCTCAGGACATTGACACTCACAGTCACCCAACCAAAGTTGCATGACAAAATGACAAAACTCTTTGCAGCTCCTTTCACGAAAAAAAAAAAAAAAAGGAGAAGAAGAACTAGCGTGCTTTCTTTCCCCCCTTCCTATTTATTATGGAGACTGTAATGAGCATTGTTTTGGGGGGCTGGTAGTACCAGAGGCAGTCTTGACTCTGACACATGTGGTCAACATGCCTGTCCTTGGTTTTAAACATCTCATACTTCTTGAGTGGGTTGCATCCCGGGCCTGGCTGTCCCCAGTTAGTATCCAGCCAGTCAATCCTGCGACTTAAATGCAATCTAAAAGAGTCTTTCAGAGTCAAAGCTTTGGTTTGCTTTCCCTAAGTCTTTACAGCTCACCACTCCCCTGCCCCCCTTGTAGGGAAGGGATCACTGAATTAAAATTCATGTTATCGTTAAATTTAGCAGGCGGAGCAGCTGGTAATTGTGGTGAGCCTACTCGTTCCCGTTGGCTCCAGAGCATTTAACAGTGTTTGTAAGTTGATATTAGGATTCCCCCCACCTTTGGGTCACATCCTTCGACAACTGTTAGGCACTTGCTTGTTTTAAATCTTCCAGTTTTAGTCTGAGTCAGTCTTGTCATCTTCGCCAGGACATGTTACTTACTGAACTTGTCCTTGATTCCCGAATCTTCAAAGTACAAAAAATATTTCTAATAGGTAGTACTGTTATCACACACAAGAATTTCGCGTAGGATTTTAGAGTCGTGAGGGACTCTAAAGACCATCTTAGCCCACATCCTTCATTTTTTAAGCAAAGAAAGAAACTGAGATCCAGAGATGTGAAGCATGTCTTCCTCTGGGAGTGCCGCTACTGGCCTGCTGGGCAGAGATGAGCTCCGGTCTCCTGCCCCGCTGGCTTTCTGTGCTTTCTGCTCGAGGTCAACACTCCTCTGTCTTGCCCTGGGATGTGCTGAGTTACAAGAAGACATCCTCTTCTAAATCAGTATCAACACTAGTGGGAAGTACATTACTTGGTCTTACGAGGAAAGAAAGTTAGTTATTCTTCAGGACTTATCACAGTGGGACTTTCAAGGACGTGTCTCTTTCAAAATGTTTCTGAATACATACTGCCCTTCCCCCCAACAAAGTAGTACTACTACGGAGGGAAAGAGTTGTGTGGCTTCCATTTGGTTCCGTTGCCCGATGCAGAGAAGGAATTGGAGTTGTACGACTCAAGAGCACCTATAAATTGCCAGCCTATTTTGGGGCAAAGCCAGAGGAAGGCTGGCTGGGGAGGTGTTCGGGGTGGGGTGGAGTGGTGGGCAACCACGGTTTCTGTGTGGCTTAAGGTCCAGGAAGTGTGTGGTCTTTCTGCCTTATATAGTCTTACCTTTCAGTTTAAAACTCTAAATTCTTAGAAGCGGGTTCTTAACCTCACCAGAGGCTTAAAAACTCATTTGCTTAAACCCCTCCTACATGAGTTTTGCTCCATCATTGTGGGTAGGGGGCTAGCTGCTTGGAATCTCTGCCTTACCATTTCTAGCTCTCCATTCAGCTATTTGTAAAACAATTATTTCTTAACGTCTCCTTCATTAGTTAAATGCCCTATTTGTGTGGCGAATCTTGAGTTTTGCCAAGGCTCTTGGGTTTTCAGCCTGAGGACACATTCTTGCTCTTGATAATCCAACTCACAAGTCATCGTGTTCGTTTGTAACCTGTTCCTGAGGCGGGAGTGAAGGCTGACGACACACCTGTCCTGCTGGCGCTGGTGCGGGAGCTCGTTGGGCTCGGGCAGCGCCCACCTCAACAGCGAGTCCCGCACCCCATCCCCATCACACAAGAGGAGGACAGCTCCTTTCCTGACTCTGTTTTGGAATTTTGGAAGAGTAAAAAAAGGGGGAAGGGAGAGGCAAGTGTGGTTTTCAGTCTTTTTTTTTTTTTTGTACTATGAGAAGGAACTGGAAGCTATTGCTATCAACAAACAAACTTGGCATTTAGCACTTCTGCATTTGTAGCCGTGTCTCTTCTGTTTTGCTCTTCACACAACATATATAACTTTTCTTGGCCGCCTTATGTAGCATGGAACACACTCACCTACGTAATTAACATAGTAGTGCAATTATTTTCTCCAGGTGGACATTAGGAGGTATACTTATATCTTTGATTTAAAGTGAGGTAATTTGAAGTTTAGGAAAGAAAAGTCTGTTACTGCAAATGTAATGCATTTTGGCTCAAGATAGCCATAGAACTCTATAGTTTGATTTGCTGTTGAACTTGTGGGGACTGCTTTTTATGTCACATAGTTAAGACACCACAGTGATTTTAAGTGTGACGTCATATCTTCGGCTTGGACCCCCTACCACTGTTTCAAAGTTATGCAGCCAGAATGGTAAGTTCTGTTGGACCTTTGAAATGTCCACTACGTATTCTTCTCCAAATTTGCTGGTGACAGCAGAATGCCACCTCCGTCCTGAGGGCTGTCTGTAGACAAACTGTTTCAGCAGGTGGCCCTTTTTGGAGCTTCCTGCCTGGAGGCCTTCTGTTTTGGTGTCCCCTTGCCAAGTCCTAGCTCACACTTGAGTCACTCATCTCCTTGCCAAAGGCAATGGCTGGCAGCTGTGGCAGTCACAAGAAACTAGAAATCCTCTGACTTTGAAAGCAGGAGTTCTAGCCCGTCGTCCAAGGCTGCGGGATCTGTTGGTGTGTTTCACTGGGCTGCCTTCGTCTGCCGTCGCTCCCTAGAGCACCGGGCTTATAGCAAACACTGTGCTCTAGCCCTGCCTTCAGCAGAGGTGAAGGGGAAAGAAAGGTGCTATTCTTTGGACCATTCTCTGGTTGTTTTGGGCTCTGGTCTCGTGGTTTGGGGAATGCACTTGAGGACTGGTGTTTCATGGCAGAGACCTAATAATGGCTTACCTTTATTTTGATCTTACTGTATGCTGGGCCCTCCTATGAATCATCTCTCTTAATCCTCACAGCTACTATAGTGTGATTCCTATTTTATAGACGAGAAAACAGGAATAGAGGGGCTAATGGACTTGTTCAGGGTCACACACCCAGTAAGTGATTAGCAAGGTGTCCACCTACCCTGGCAGGTGGCATAGGTGGGGCTTTAACCACAAGGCTATACTTTTAATAGTTGAAAGGGTGCAGCCATAGGACTCATGGGTGCCTGCTCTTACTTCCGGAAGCCAGTGGGTGAGCTGCGCCCTGCACTCCTCCAAGCTCTTGGGCCAGCCCTAGTTGTGTGAGATTCGGGCGCAGCTGTGAGGCCTCTGCTCCAACCAGACATGTCCTGGGCTTAGCCTGTCAGCCTCCCCACCTCCCCACCCTGCTGGATGATGTGTTGGTTGGTAACTTGGTGTTTTTTTTTTTCTCTATTATTAACATATAAACTGGGATCATTATAGAACAACCAGAAAGCTAGATAAACAAAAACAAAAGCAGTTCAAACTATTTCAAGTCTCTGTACTCAGAGAGGACCAACCTTGCTTGATATCTTCTTGTATTTCCTTCTCGTCTTCTGTCTAGGTGGCCAGGTACAAGTTTCAAACCTTCTGCACGATGGTATTGGCATCTTTCTCTCGAGCACAGAGCCAGTATCTGCGCTGTCTAGACCCATGACTGTTTGAAAGAAACTGGGTCTGTGCTTCTCTGAGACACACAGCTGGCGGCCCCAGTGTGAATGCAGCAGCAGCAGCAGCAGCAGCAGCACACCAGGGCCAGCCCTGGACTGACTGAAACCTTTTAAAAAAGTTTCAGCTTGAACTTCCTCTTTTCCTCTAAACAGAAAGTAAATATAAACTCAAAAGGGCACAGTTGTTTGTGCCAGAAATGGGACTGAAACATTCTTTACGAAGATTTCACTTTCAAGAATATAATGTGAATTTTAATGGGTACAACATGAAAAAATTTAAATACTGTAGGCAGGAACTACAGAGATGTGATAATCCTGTGGTTTCAAACTGGTGTAAACTATGGCTCTCCCTTTTTTTTGTCTTCCTCAAAGAAAATCCCATATTGAAGCTCAATATGTAGAAGAGCTTGGCTGGGGTCCCTGAGGGCCTTCCAAAGGTCATCTGGTGGTAGGGTTATTTGGAAGTCCCTTGGTATGAGAAAACTACTGGTGACTCATTCCGTGTTCTTTTTTCTTTTCCTGATGCATCAGGTATTCAAAAAACAAACAAATAAACATGTAAATGTTTGCAGATGATCAGGAGTGACCTAGAATTTAGATGACCATATCGTTTTATCCAAACTGGGACAACTTTTGAGAATGACAGTGTAGCAGGGGGTGCCATTAAGCTGGGGATACAGATGTGAACTTGGACGGTCCCAGGTCGCCCTGGACACAGAGTCACGCTACATAGGCTTTATGTTTGCTCACCTCAGGCTTGACAGGAGCAGTGAACTAGTTTGACTGGTAGGCCAGTCACTCTCTTTTGAGTCATGTTCCCCCTGGAGCAGGTATTGCAGAGATTGTTTTATGGCCACGGGCAAGTCCAGAGTTGGAAAACGCCTTCCATCTCACACCTCAGTTCTGACCAGTTGGAGGAGGGGTTGCAGGAATATTGTGTCAGAAGCATTTTGGTTCTTGCAGCTGAGGATGGGGGAAAATGCAATGATTGGTTATCAGTGTTTGCTGTGAGTATAAAATAAGGCAGAGGTGGTGTATGTCGTGCGTGCATCAGCCAACCGTCACTAGTCAGAGTAACCTCTGTGGTCTCGGGTTCCTCTTTGTAAAATGAAGAGTTTGGGCTGGATGCCTTGGGTGCCTTTCCCTTCACTACACAGCCTCCATTGGAGGGGCGTGCTCTTCACGTGGTGTGCCGCAGTCCTCTGCATAAATGCGGCCTTGGAGGGTGCATTTGCAGATGACCTATGGTGGGGTTTCCAGGTGACAAGTCAGTCAGTTAACTGCAGGTTTCAGAAGAGGGTTTGAACCACCGTCAATGATTTAGGAACTGATTCCTGCCCTGAATTTGATAGATTCCCTTTATTTGATAGATAATCCAGGATCTTTTATTTTACCGATTAGTTTTATGTAACAAAATTTATATGACATTATTATATAAAATATATCATATATAACATTATATAATAATAAATAATCCAATGTTTTAATTTTATTATTGTTTAAAAATTAAATTTAGTAGGGTGACATTGGTTAATGAGATTATATAGGTTTCAAGTGTACACTTATTTTCATATATTTTATTGATTATGCTATTATAGTTGTCTCCCTTTCAAGTGTACATTTCCATGATCCATGATATGTATATTGCATTATGTGCCCACTACCCAATATCAAGTTTTATTGATTATTTCCTTACTATTTTTTAACCAGCATCACATTTGCCTTCGGCCTGTCGTCCGAGGTTGGGAGAGTAGTTATGTTCTCTTATCAGTGTTCTTGCTTGTAAAAATGTTGGCACCCCAAGAGGTTGAAATTAGTTTTTTAAATTATGATATTTCTAATTTTTAAGGTTTCTTTTACTTGTCTCCCCTTTTGAAAACTGAAAATTTGTCTAGTACTCTATTAATGAGACCAAGCTAAAAAGAAGCATGTAGCCCACCTCTGGGCTGTTCCAGGCTTTCGTAAGCCAATGCTTGCTTGAATCTCTTGGTTTTCATAATTTCCTCTCTTCTGCGCTCGTGAGCCTTAAGAATCCCAGTGTAACTTTCTAAGGGATCTTTAATACCAGGAAACCAGTTGGCCCCAAGGGAACCTCCAGAACTCTTGGTAAAATTAGAAAGATTGGAAGGCACACCTGAGACCTAGACATACCAAATTTAATTACACTTCCAACTTGTATCTGAAAGTTTCGGTGTTAAATTGCTTTTGTTTATTTTAAAGTAGCACTAAATTGGGACTCAGAAGGCCTGGATTTCACTCATGGTTCTTTTTCTAATAGTCATTTGTGTGGCTTGGGCAAGTCGTGGCCTTAGTTTCTTTGTCTGTAAAATGGGAATGGGTAGGTGGAGAATCCTCTAAATTCTTTCAAGATCTAACATTCTCAGAGCCCCAAATATCTCAGTGTCAAGCTCTTTTCAACCCATGGAATCTGGTTTCAATAAGCACCTGCCTTCCATGAACTTCTGACTGCCTGCCCAGGGTGGTGATGGTAACGTTCAAGTTGACCAGGTCTGAGAAACACATCTGGAGTTCTGCTTAAGGGTCAAGGGTACTTTCCCCAAGGGTGCCATCTGCTAGAATCTCCAGGAATGACATTTGCTACACACAGAACTCCTCTGGCTTTCCCCAGTGTAGCCCTTTTAGAATCCCCTGAGCCTCTTTAGAGCAAGGGGAGCAAACTTCGCAGACCCCAGGTTGGCCTCCTCTGATGTGTGGGGAGCTGGAGCCCGACTTAGCCTTCCCCAGAGGTGCTGCTTTAGACATGGCCGGGGTGCTCCCCACTCTCCTGTGTTATTGGACTTCTCGTAACATCTGGGTCTAACGAGCCCGTTTCCTAGCTGTTGGCCCCAGAGGCTGGGGCAGTGGACACCGTGGCCGCAAACTCTCTCCAGGAGGGAATTCCTCCATGCGATCCACAGGCTCTGTACAGGTAGGCATGCTCAGTCTGTGGAGGAAACTTGTTTTGGTGTCTCAGACTGGCAAGATGAAGAGAAAAAGGATGTGAGCACAGAAGTGTCAAGACAAAAAGCCCAGGCAGAAAGTCAGGTCAGCTGGGACAAGCCAGCCAACCAACTGTTGCTCAACAGTCGTCTCCGAACGAACGGGTTGCCTCCATCCCAGGGGGGAGCAAGATGACTTATTGAGTTTGGGAAAGAAAATGTAGGATTCATATTTCTTTTTTTTTTTTAATTTATTTTGGGTTTGGAGGCTTGAGTCAGTTCGTTCAACCGCCACTGAAATTTTTGTTTTTAAAGATTTTTTTAAAGATTTTATTTATTTATTTTTAGAGAGGGAAGGGAGGGAGAAAGGGGGGGGAGAGAGAGAGAGAGAGAGAGAGAGAGAGAGAGAAAGAGAGAAAGAGAAACATCAATGTGCGGTTGCTGGGGGCCATGGCCTGCAACCCAGGCATGTGCCCTGACTGGGAACTGAACCTGCGATGCTTTGGTTTGCAGCTCGCGCTCAATCCACTGAGCTATGCCAGCCAGGGAGGATTCATATTTCTTTTAAAAATCTCTTTACATTTTTTAATTTAAATATATTATATTACCAGTACTATAAAATTCTCTTAGCTCTACTTCCCGTTGTTTTACCACCTGGCCACACCACTGCTGGGTCTCTGCAGTGTCCTTCTGCATGCAGCATTGGCCCCTCCACTGTACTTGGAGTGGCGGGTCTCAGATCAGTTCGCTTCTTGGTTCAAAACCCTCCAGTCCCACCCAGGGTAAGAGCTGAAGTCACGGAGTGGCCTGCCAGGCTCCCTGCACTTAGTCCCTCCACTCCTCTTGCCCAGCTGCATCTCCTCCTACTTCTGCCTGACCCCTTGGCTTCCGCACGTCGGTCTCCTCTCCACTCATTGAACACACTCCCGCCTCTGGCCCCTTGCTGGTCCTGCTACCTGTGGAGCTCTTCCCCAAATATCCACAGGGTCCACTGTCACCTTTTAACTCCAATGTTACCTTCTAATTGAGTGCTTTTCTGGCCACTCTATTTAAAAGGTCACTCTATATTTTCTGTTCCCTTTTCTGTATTTTTCTTCATAGTACATATCCCTTACACCATGTAATTTTTTGTAAACAAAAGTTTATGTGTAGGAGAGATACAAATGACAGGGGAAGGATCTTTGCTGTTATTGCTGGTAGTATGGTTCAGTCACCGCTGCATCTTTGAGTCTTAGAACAGTGGAAGGCGCATAGTAAATGCTCAGTAAATATTTAAGTGACTTAGGTAAATATGTGTGTATGTGTGTATGTGTATAGGTACGTGTTCAAATGTTCTTACTCATGAGGTGCTCAAAGAGAAATATTTGGAAACACTCCTGTAAACAGAGCCTTCGTCTGTACACTGGGATATTGGATTTCCATTCAAGCAAAATTCAGAGAAAATGATCAGCCCCATTAAAAGATGAAAGATCACATATTGCCTTCTTCTCTGGTTATATTTCCCTACTTTTTAAATTGAGCTTTTGATGGTGGGGGTGGGTTAGCACTGTAGTTAGTCCGAGCAAGCCCCGTTTCTCCTCGGGGGGAGGAGACTGGGGCGACACGAGGGACAGGGGTATGTGCATTCTGAATGTGATGGGAATGGACCCCCACGCCCCTGGTGAGGTGGGCACCCTGTGCCTTCCAGCACTCCAGGAGTGGTCAGTGAGCTCCGTCTGCACAGCAAGGACTCTGGGGGAGTCCTCTGCTCCTCCTCTTTCCACAAAGGATGAGAACAGGTAAGAACTGGTACAGTAAAACAGAAACCAGACAGAGAATTGGGAATGAGGAGACAAGACTGGCACTCACACTTGATGTGATTTAATCTTAACCACATCTCTGTGAGAGACTGGCTGTTATTCAATTTACAGGAAAATGAGAATTGAGAGTAATAATCTATTCATGGTCATGTGACTCTGGGATTCCCCTCTGGGCAAGTCTCCACGGTGCACATTGTCGGCTGTTGTGCCCTGGCTCCTGACATAGGTGTAGTGTCCCAGGAGCCCCTTTCCTCGTGGAGTTTATGGCCTCGTCAGTGATGGGATTGAGTGCCCTATGCATGGAAGGCCCTCGTCAAGTCTTTATGGAATTCGTGTGACATATGAAATGGCTCTCAAACCAGGTACATTTTGGGGGAGTGAATGGAGACTGTGGGAGTCCAGAGAAGGGCTTCAGGGAGCTGGAGGGGTCCAGCTGTTCCTTGAGGAAGGGAATGACAGGCGGCAGCAGGTAGGGATGGAAGGCATCCCAGCTGAGTGACGTGCCATGTACCTGTCAGGTCACCTGAGGACTGTGATTTCACTGAAGCGTATGGTTCATGTTAGGAGGCGGAAAAGGAAAGGAGAGAAATATCCAATAAACGTTCAACATGCAAACTTGGTTGGAGAGGCGTTTGTGTACAAACAAATCTTGCTCACTTCGGTTCTGCTGCTGTGTGCTACCTGGCCTCTCCTGGAGACGGAACTTAATGAGTCTGTGTCTGGGCAAAACTCATTGTTTCGATTTGTTGCGTAGGTATGATTTTTGAAAAATTCATTTGTACCCTACCCTGTTCCAAAAAAGCATTGAAGCATAAAGTAGGGTATGACCTATGGTCTTTTTGTCTCCGTGATGCCCCCTACTTGAGGAGAATGTTGCATTGGTTACTTGTCATGGCAACATTTTGTGGACAAACTTGTCCGCTGGAGTAGCAGACTCCACTGAAAGGGGCCGGGCGCTCTTCATGGTGCGGGGAGGGGGGTGGGGGGTGCGGGGAGGCATGGACGGAATAGTGTGGCTGGTCTGGAGACAGCCTGTTTTTAACCTGATACGTTTTTACAAATAAAAAAATTATTTAAAAAAATCCACACTGTGGGGAATCTACTGGGAAAATGATCCCATTTCTTTAAAAAGTCAATTAGAAGAAAAAAGTGGAGGAGAAATATAGAGATTAAATGACAAGACATGTATAAACTAATTGCAGTGAATAGATTTGGATTCTGACTCAGACACACACAGTTCTATGAAACATTTGGAGAAATTTGAGTACTGACTGGATGTTTGATGAAAACGGTGTAGTGTTTGTGTTTTAAAAGAGTTCTTATCTTATAAAAAAACAAAACAAAACAAAACCTTAGCATTTGCCCACGGCACCTAATTATTTTAATGACTCACTCTTTTTTGGAAGCTATTTCTTTTTCTTTACTTCCTGCTCTCTTGGTGGCCCCTCAGATGCTCCACTTTCTTCATAGAATATCTGCCCTAGAGTTGTTAAAGGCCTTTGGTCTGAAAAGCACGCAAGTGCTAGCTTTGTTGCCTAAAGAGTATGTCCCTGAGTTAGTTGTGAGGTTCACTCATCTCTTGATTTAGGTTAAGTGGCTCTCGTAACTCGAGTCAGATATTGGAGCATCTGCCTTAAAATCGCATCTTGTGTGCTGTTAGAAAACCTAGATTTGGCAGCCCTTGTAATACATTTCATAGTAAGGTACTTCTGGGAGAATGTATAAATGAGAGTCGCCAAAAATCACTTTGTTACACTAACTTTTTAACCACGTTTCTACTTAAACTGGGTCATTTTTAAAGACAGCAAGCAGCTGTAAGGTCTCCGTTTTAATGGCCCGGCTGCCCTGCCTGTCCTCCTACCTGGGCCGGAAGAGGGTGCAGCTGCCGCACTCGCAGGTTTCAGACTTGGGTCAGCGTGCTGCCATGCCTTCGTGTATCTCTGCAAGTGTGAAAACCCTTCTGTGCCCTCTTCGATGGAGTCCAGATTTAAACAGATTTAAGCGTAGACTGTAAGAGTGAGAAATGGCCAGTTGCAACCTGAGTAAATGATACTGTCACGAGTCATGTAGAAGCCAAGCGACTAGGATTTTAGGTGCTTTGCAGACTCAGTATAAATATTTCTTGGGGTCCTTGAGGTGAGTGTGATATTTAGTTGCTAATGCTCCTTTCCTTGGCAGCCAAGAAGAAACACTGTTTTGAGGAGCTCTGCTTTTTAGCAAGGGCTCTTGTATCCAGGTTGCAGATTACCGTATATATAATATTTTGAAATATTGTGGCATCTGACTGAGCAACTTCCCACAATACTGCATGGGAGTGGCATAGCCAAGGGAATGCTGAGGGTGGTGTTCAGAGAGCTGGACTGTAGTCACATCTCTGCTCTCACAAGCTGTGTCCATCCTCCTGTGACACGAGTGTCCTCGACTGTCAAATGGGTACAATAATAATTGTTTTATGAGACATTGTGACCCTCAGGTGGGAAAAAGAAAAGTGTTTGTGCAGCAAGTGGCCCATGGTAGGCCCTCACTGAATGGCCCTTGAATCTCTCGCTGGTTCCCCAGTGATCAAATGGAAGAGACCAGTTCTCTAGGGTCAAGTTCAGCTCTATGAGGATATGACTTTTCCCACAGGATGTGAGTTGAATTATTTTTTGGTTTTAAATGTATGCCCATTTATCTGGCTTTCTTTCTCTCTAACTTAGACCACAGGGGTGGAAGGTGCTCCCGTTTCTTTTATTTTTGTGTGCAACCTTCGTTGGTTTGGTTCATCTTTGGTTTGAACCATAGCACTGGATTCCTACAATGTGAGGAGGTGCATTTCTCTGTCATTTGAGTTTTTTTTTTTTAAAGATTTTATTTATTTATTTTTAGAGAGGGAAGGGAGGGAGAAAAAGAGAGAGAGAGAGAGAAACATCATTGTGCGGTTGCTGGGGGTTGTGGCCTGCAACCCAGGCATGTGCCCTGACTGGGAATCGAATCTGCGATACTTTGGTTCGCAGCCCACGCTCAATCCACTGAGCTATCTGTCATTTGAGTTTTAACAAATCAACCAACTTAGTTTATTTGTGTATTGAAAAAATTCTGAGGCATTTGAGTCATCCTTGATTTACGTTGTCAGAAATAACTGAAAATTAGTTATAAGAATGCCACTTCCTCCCCACAGAAGTACAAAACTGTGTCTTCTTGAGGAAGTGTATAGGGACAAAATAGTTGATAGAGCAATCTTCACAAAAACTCATATTGCGGAATTACGGAAAACCATTGGTGTAAAATTTCAAGGCTTGAGTGAATATATAAATACATATAGAAAATAATAACTGGTTCTGAAAAAAAAGATTAAAAGGTCAGATGAAGGATCCTTTGTAAAAAGCCTTTTTAATTTGAAGTCTTTTTTCTCTTCAAGCTGTAGAGTGCTGTGGAAAGAGGAGGTGAGTCAAACATCACTGGATACCTGTGTGTATTTTAATTCTAAAGTGTGTTCTGTTTGAGGTTGTGCGATGCAACATGGCCTGCAGAGCTGAAACCATGCGCTTCCTGGCTCTTTTCAGAAGAAACTGTTTGCCAGCCCCTGCTCTAACCCCAGCCCAGCCTGGGGCCATACGCTCCAGAAACTGAGTTACACTCTTAGAGCCTTAGTATCACCGAAGCTGCACTTTGATCTAGACTTAATTAGAGTGAGATGGGAATGCTTGCTTTTATTATTTTCTCCAGGAGAAAGTAGAAGCTTAGTTAGCTTTCATGGTATGCTTTTAATTTTTTGTTTAAATCCTCTTTAAAACAATAGTTTGTTTGTATTCAGATTTTTTCTCCCTCTAGGAATCACTGTAGAGAAGGAAGCCATATGTTTATATTTTAAATCATTTGCCTTTTAAACTGGATTTTTTAAACTCCAGATGTGGACTCAGAAACAATTAACATGTACTTTTGATGCTCTCAAGGAGCCAAGATGGGCAGGGGGAGGGGGATCTTTACCTCTTATATTTGAGAGTGAAACAGAAGTCTGAATATTTCCCATTTCCGATTGTGTGCTAAAAATACTATTTTTAGTTTTTTGAGTGGAGACTCTAGATTGATATGGAGATGGAAGTGGCTTTGATATTGTGGCAAGCCAATTTAAACAAATGCATTTTAAAGATATGCTTAATTATTGCAAATAGCAGTTATAATGTTAAACAATAAATGTCAATAGTATCTGCTTGTTTAATATTTCTCATTATTTTAGAAAGTTCTCTCTGAAGCTAAGTCTTGTAATTTCTGTGTGAGTTATACATTTGGAGGAAGACACAGAGAGAGAGAGAGGGAGAGAGAGTGAGAGAGAGAGAGTGTTAGTTTGTGTTTGTGTATGTGGTTTCCAGTATTCACATCCTTGTAATTATAAAGAGAATCAGCCTCCCACTCTTGCTCTTCCAGACTTGTCCGAGTTATTCTCAAACTCCTTCTAGGCCTGGAGTTCCTTTTGATCTTGGAAGAAGAGGGGCATCTTGAACTGGTTAGCGAGGGGCAGAAGGGAGGTCAATCAACACATGTCATCTTTCATCTAAAAGTTAACTTCATTTTTCTCTTCTGATCTTCCAGAGAGAAAGAATTAAGACTGAAGATACTTGTTGATAAGGGAGGTTTATAAAAAAATTCATGTGGTGTATAACTTTAGAAAACACTGACAGTGACGCAATACCTAAGCTCTCTGTAAAACTGCAACATTTTCTAAACAATAGCATGAATTGTCTGGGGGAGACAGGAGGCGAACACCGGAATCCCCATTTCTCAGAGGTGAAAACTGAGGCCAGTAGTTACGTGGCTTGTTGACTCTCAGTGGGTGCAGAGCTCTTGTTTTTCCTGGCTCAGTCTAAGGTGCTTTTCATCTGCTTGTCCTGTTATTAACAGCACTTGTAAACTCACATGTCACTTCCACTGTTATATTTAGGATACAGGTTGAAACACTGTATAAGCGCCCTGTGGTAGAATAGTGGTCTGCCACCTGGGTAATTGTTATGTGTCTCTAGTATCATATCATCAGCATTATCCAGATTAGAATGTATCACCCACTTCTAAGTTGTTCTAGAGGAGGGAGCCGTTGGTACAGGGCCAGAAGACATTACCTCATGGTTCGCCTTTGGGTGAAGAACTTTGTGATACAGATACAGAAGGCTGTGGAACTTAATTCTTGTCTTGAAAGCACTTGTAACAGGTAATAGTGCTGAAATACTAAGGCTTCCCATCCCCTCACCCCCAAAATACCTTCACAATGTGCTTTTTTTTTTTTTTTTTTAAGAATTTCATGAGAAGGATCTGTAATTACCATCTGAAGGGAATGTTTGTCACAAACTGCCTCATCATTAGACGTGTCTAAATGTAGATGTATTTAATGAGCACTTTCATTTTTGTTCTTGCAGAGAAGGGGGCGAGCTTCTTCCTTCAGCCTCTCACTTCTGGTTTTAATCCATTTTTAGCCCCTTGATTAGTGTGTGACTTGAGAAAGTTGGAGCTAAGCCATTTGCTTGTTCTTTACTTCAAGGGGGAAATGTTTGCACCCCCACTTTTTAGTATGCAGGGCTCTGGTTAACCTGTTGGTAGGTTAGTAGTAGCTGTTGAGTGAAGGAGTGATCCACTGCTAGTTTCTCCTGTCTCACCATCCTTCCTAGTTTCCCCCTATTTACTTTCTTCCTCCTGGAATCTTTGAAGACAAGAAGGATCAGACGCGATTAATTTTTTGTTATCTAAATAGCCCTAGTTTAAAGGATTGGTGGTAGAAAATATTGCCAAGTTTTTTTGGTGGATTTTCCCCCTTGCACCTTGTTAAATATGTATAGTCAACAATTTGTGGCTGATAGGTCAGTGTGTCGTGACATGAATAGATCTGAAGCAGCCCTACCACAATCTAGAAAACAGTACCGAAGGAAATGTTTTGTTATCTTTCCCCCGCCCCCTGTATTTGCAGGATTTTAGACAGGCTTTAACTGGGACAGCTCTTTAAAGACGTGCACGGGAAATCGCTGTTAATGTGGGTTCTTGGTTAACGGTACCTAGCTGAGTCCCAGAGGGCCCAAACAACAGATTACATGGCTCTCCCTCAGATCTCAGGGACTGAAGGGAGGGCCAGCTGGCCATTGCGTGGTGCTCACCAGCAGCATTGCAACATTCTTACCCCTAGCTTCCACACAGAGGAGTTTTACAACTATGTATCTCCTTGAACATTTTTTGTAGGTGGGCATCTGGAGTTTTCTATCACAAAGTTAGAAAGATACAAAGGATGTAATTCCTGGTATAATATAAACATTGACTTTTACAATAAAAAAGTTCATCACTATTTAAAATGCATTGAATGGAATTTAAACACTATTGTGACTTGATGTGCCGCACCGTCACTTAACAAATACAGGAGCAAAGACTTCTTTAATAGTCTGAGATTTTACATTGTTTCTTTTTCTTCCTGAACTCATACTTTCATTCAGCTTCCTCATGCAGAATTTTATCCAAATATAATTCATTAAAAAATTTATCAAAACATAAATATTATAAAGTTTGATAAATTAACACTTTATCAAAACAAATATTTTAAAGCTTGAGAAATTATAATATAAAATATGTAAAGTAAAACATTCTTATTTGAAATGCATTTTATGATCTCACGATGAGGCTTCCTTTCTTGTTCTACACTACTTCGTGTCCTTATGGGGAAAATGGCTTGCTGGAAGGACACAGGGTGTTAATTAAGGGAAGTTCTCCCGGCACACAGGAGTTTGAGCCTTACCTTCCTTTGGCACTATGACATTATCACACCTATGGGCAATTCCCTGGCGTCAAAATCAGAATGGGTGAGAGGTCAGTTTGCCTTTTGTCAGGTGAGAGCAGGAAGACAGTGAAGAGGGAAATGGGAGAAAGCAGCGGCATGACTCCTCCGTCCCCCACAGGCAGGTACCTTCGAGGGAGGGGCACGTGTGGAAGCCGAGGGTCTGGAGCAGGATCCCAGAAAACAATCTGTGTCTGCAGACCTCTGCGAAGTCTTCATGTGCTTCAGGGGGACGAGGCCCCCAGTGTGAAGCCCACCGCTCTAGGGAGGCAACCCTGGAAGAGCTGATGTTGTCATGGGGCAGCCTGCATTCCTGTGCACCTGGAGTCCCGTTGTTTGGCCAGGCACGGGTCCCGGGCCACCGCAAGTGTGAGTGCAGACCCTTCAGCCAGCTCTCCTAGGCAGTACAGATGGCCTTTGAACCCCTGTGCTTTCAAGTTTGAAAGAGCGGGGTCATATATGTTCAAGTTTCACCTTTTTAAAATAGAAATTAAAAAAATATTTTAATTGAATTTATTGGGGTGACATTGGCTAATAAAATTATATAAGCTTCAAGTGTACAGTTCTATAACACATCATCTGTATATCGTATTGTGTGTTCACCACACAAAGTCAAGTCTTGTTCCATCACCATTTATCCCCCCTTGACCCCCTTCCACCTCCCCCACCCCTTTCCCTCTGGTAACCACCACACTGTTGTCTGTGAAGGGGTGTTTTTTTTTTGCCCACTCCCTTAACCTTTCTCACTCAGCCCCCCAATCTGCCTCTCCTCTGACAGCTGTCAGTCTGTTCTCTGTACTTCTATGTCTGTGTCTATTCTGTAAAACTTTAACTCTGGAAGGTAAAGCAAGGGATATATAATGTCTTTATGTGTATTCTCACTTAAAACATTTTAATTAGTTAACCCAAATAACATTTCTTTCATAGGGTCTGTGTTTCTGTAGGGCAATTCTAGTAAGTAGATACTTGATGAAAAACAAGTTAGTGTGTGTGTGTGTGTGTGTGTGTGAGGGAGAGAGAGAGTGTGAGTGTTCGGACAGCGTATCTCTCCAACGTTCGAAACCTTATTTGGTGCCCAGAAGACGCCTCTCGGATGTGTTGATCAGACTTCCGTGTGCCCCTCCTTACATTCCACTCTCTGCAGCTGGTTGAATAGTAGCAGGCTGTGAGTAATGGCGTTTCTTGTTATATTTTAAAAATTCACTGGAATTCAGTGTGTTCGAAAGCTAATTCCTTATATCTAACAACCCAGAGTCTGCTTTTATACCTGATGTTGGCAAACCCATGGCTTGAGGGTGTCCATCTGACCGCTGCTTTGGTTTCTTTGTCAATTCCTGAGTTAGTTCACAAGTCCCCCGGTTTCCTAAATTGGAAATAGATGTTCTGTCTGGACACATTACAAAAGAGGAGCTGAGGTCTCCGGATGTAAAACCCCAAACGATGTGCATTTGTGTGTGTGTGTTGGATGGAACTGCCTGGCTTTCTCTGCGGTGTTGCAGCAGCATCAACAAGGGCCCTTCGGAGAGCGCGCCAGTGTCTGCTGATGGGGCTGCTGCTTCCGCTTGCTCCAGACCGAACAGAGACACGCGTCCTCTCTGCCGAGTGCTCTGTGATGTCACAGGGCAAGCCCGCCAGCACTGAAGCTTTTTCTTGCCCTTTTCCTTTTCTGGCTGCAGGAGATTTAACCTCTTCCTCAACTATTTTATCCTTTTTTTTTTTCAGTCGGAAGGTTTTATATTATTTAGGATATTTGATACTATAAATTCTTTAAAAACAGATTTCATTTTTTAGAGAAGTTTTAGGTTCACAGCAAAATTGAGCAGAAAGTGAAGAGTTCCCATATACTTCCCACCCCCACCACAGGCTCCCCGACTGTCGACATCTGGAAACTGATGCTACATTTGTTATAATCCACGAACCTACTTTGACTCATCGTTGCCATTCGAAGTCCGGAGTTTACAATAGAGTTCCCTCTTGATGTGGTACATTCTGTGGGTTTTGACAAATATCTAATGACATGTATCCATTATGATAATATCATACAGAATAGTTTCACTGCCTGAGAAATCCTCTGTGTTCTACGCGTTCATCCCTCTTCCCCCAAACTCTGGCAACCCCTGATCTTTTTATTGTCTCCATAGTGTTGCCTTTCCCAGAATGTCTCATAGTTGGATAGATTCTTCTTAAAAGAGATTGTAATAGGATAAAGGAATTGGGGACTTTAGGGGGTCTTAGAGATTTTTCTGTCTGTGGCCTTGTCATGCTTACTAAAGTAGTTTAGCCGCACAGGAGCAGAGCACTTTGCATTGTTTCAAATCAAGTTAAACATTTCTGGGAGAAGTAAAGAGCAATATTTTTATACAGTAAGTTGAAGGAAGTAGAAGGAAATTCTTTTTGTCCTTAGGAACTCCTTGAAGAAATCTTAAACCAACTTTGGTTGCCATTTTGATAGCATTTAGAGAGATATTTGGATTAAATAGAAAGAGATTGCTTTCCAATTGAGAGAACTAGTATTAAACAGAAATATGCTCAATTTTATTGCAAGGTAGAACTGGAATGTGCTGTGGCAGAAGACGTTTGGAAAGGGATAATGTGCTTTACCAGTGTCGTGGAGAACTCTGTGGAGCAGCACGTAACTATGTCAGCTCACCAGCTTCAGTGGCCACGTGGGAGTGTTGTCTTCCTTGTGCCGGGGTGGCCGGCGTGCTCCTTTCCGTCAGACCTTGGGATGGCAGTGCCATCAGACCCACCCAGAGTCAGCCCCGAGGCGCTGCATTTCTGTGGGAGATGAAACGGCTGAATGCCTTCCACCAGCACTCCGTCAGTGAGGAAACCGGCCGCCTTGTTTTTGTCCAAGGGCTCCCAGAGGTGACCACACTGAAATCTCTCCGCCACCCCAGAATCTGATACCAGATAATTTTATCCATTTCTTGAAGCTCTGCATGGGTTTCGTGTGGGCCATCTGTGGGGTTTTGGGTTTCTCTTTTCTGACATCTCTTTAGCCAGGGTTTGTTGTGCAGGAACGAGTCATGGGGATATGCCTCAGACTGACTAATAGGCCAGGTCTTTAGGGCTGTGACACGAGGCTGTTAATAGCTTAAGCTCTTGGTTATAGAACTAAGTCATAAAGCCACAGAAGGATTTAGCTTCTGGAGAAAGTAAAAATCTACTTAGCATGTTTATGAGAAAGGCGTGAGAGTCATTACCCCATCAGAGCCAAGCATTAAAACTCCAGCATTCAACTAGAATATTTCCTATAGCTTGGCAAGTTGCTTTAACCCATGGCTTCCCACACTTTGAACCTGTTTCCTTCCACTCGCTCCATCACAGGCACGCTGTGCTGCATGGATCACAGCCCAGGAGAGGAGCAGGTGGGAGCTAGATGGCCAGGCAGCATCTTAGGGCATGCAAGCTCTCATCTGCCATGGTCCCAGCCGCATTCCTGCACAGGAGGGCTGGTGGAACTCGCCGATAGATATTTTGCAATGTGAGTCCTAGGGGCCACAGGCCTCCTGTAACACAAACTCCCTAACTTTTCATCACTTCCTGCAGAACATGTTGTAGGTAGGGCGAGGGATTCAACTAGAGACTGGTGGGTGATCCTCAGACTTGCTCAGGGGTGCAGCTCTGGGGCGAGCTTCAGGGTGCGCATTACTTGGAGTGCCACAAAAGCAGACTATCGCTACTTCTGTCATATGGAAAAGGCCTTGCTGAACTAGCAGAAAGTACATTTCTGATGTAAGGAGTGCACATCCTCCTGTCTTAAAATTTAACAATTTAAAATTGTTTTGAGGAATCATCATTCCGGAATTTTGTTTAAACACACACACATAGTTTTTGATTACATGTTGCCTTAATTTTTTGTTAGAGTGTGTGGTAGTAGATGCTAAGGTCTTAGAGAAATTAATGGGAAATTTGCAAAAGAGTAAATAGTTATATTTATTTGTTATCATTTTTCTTCCTAAGAATTGGAGAAAGGACTCATCAGTTGTCCTGGTTTTCAGGAGGAGGCAACCTGGACCTGAGAGTAGAACAGGGATACCCCAAGGGATAACGGTTGGAAACCTCTGGACCAAAATGAAGGGAAACGCAGAGAAATCCCGTCAGCTGGCCAGAGGCCTCGGGGCCCCCATGCACTTTCCCAGTGCAGTTCTTTGATGTCGTTGACAAGTGAATTTCACTGAGTTCTGTCTTTTTGTGTCACTTGGTCTTCTACCAAATGAATATGTTCCGTTCTTGTTCATAGAAAGCCTGATGCTTGATTTTCTCCAGAAAAGAATGTAGATATTTCAATATTGTAAATTCTGTGAAAGCATTTTAGTTTTAGTTTCCCTGTTCTCCTCAACCCAGCAAAGAGATAATGTCCTGGACCTCTCTGGGACATAGTTGTCCCACTTTCTATTTATTTCCTTCCTCTTGGTGAAATGGGAGTTACTTTGCTTAATTAAAACTGGAGAAACATTGTCAGCTCTTGTGTAAGGCACCAATGCCTAGGTAAATCACATTTAATTTCTTTTAGGCTGGTAATTTCCAAAACTAGAAATAGGATGTAAATTACTAACTTCAAAGAATCTAGCAGCAGGTGTGTCTGGAAAATGAGAATTGATGTTGCTAAGTGTTTTGAGGGATGATGTAACGGGTATAGTTTACTGGTGTTTCTTCTATTAAAGGAATGCAGGCAAGTCTTTGGGATTTAAAATATACAAGGTCTGTCCAGGAAAAGTCCAGCCATTGTTAATAAAATGAGAAGGATTTGTACGACATCAAGGAAACCTGGCAGCCAAGGAGAGTGGACTGGAATTCTCACGCATGAACAATGACGACTTCACTGTACTAGTCAGTGGGGGCGGAAGATGCTGTATAGTGAGCATGTGTACTGTGTGGCTGTCACATTCAAAATGACTGAGTGAATAGAACAACGAATCTGTATCAAATTTTGCAGTAAGCTTGAACATTCCTCCATGGAAACTATTTGGATGATTCAGAAGGCCACAGTTATGGGCGACAGGTGATTGGCAGCTTCATCATGACAATGCACAGCTCTTGCGTCACATCTCATGCAGAGTTTTTTGGCAAAACATCAAATCACCCAGGTGACTCAGCCCCACTATGGCCCAGACTTGGTACCCTGTGACTTCTGGCTCTTCCCAAAACTAAAATCACCTTTGAGAGGGAAGACATTTCAGACCATTGATGACATTCAAGCAAATACAACAAGGCAGCTGATGGCAATTGGGAGAACTGTGTGAGGTCCCAAGGTGCCTACTTTGCAGGGGACTGAGGCATCATTGTCTTATGTGCAATGTTTCTTGTATCTTGTATCTTCAGTAAATGTCTCTGTTTTTCATATTACATGGCTGGACACCTTCTGGACAGACCTTGTATATATTAGTCTAAAGCCTTTTGGAAATCTGAAACTGCTACTTGTATGGTTATACCTTTCCCTCCTTTTCTTCCCAGCAGTGGAAGGGAAGTTGAAATCTTGATTAAACCCACAGTAGTCTTTATATGTTATAACATTTGTTGTTATTATAAATCAGGGTTTTATCTATAACCATATAAAATAATTCTGATACAAATATGGGAACTACAATGTTTACTGTGTTTTCCAATGAATTTTTTTTATTTGGAAGAAGTAGAGAAAGAAGGCAGAGGAGGAGGCTTGGTGAGGGGCAGTTGCTGATGGTGTGTGTCTTAAACGCTAGACTTAGCAGTTTGTAGTAGTAGGCTAGGGTAGGGTGTGCAGCAGTTAAGAGTTTGAGGGTGAGTTTGGCATTGGGGTGCAGGTAGCTTAGTTTAAAGAATTGCAGCTGAAGTTGTCGAAGTAGTTTGATGTGGCATGAAGAGGCCCTGTGGGTGCATGGCAGAACGGGGGCCACCTGGGTGCTAAGAGGTAAAACACAGAGGAGGTGTGGCATTTTAGAAGGTTGGGAGGAAAGGGTTTTTTACCTTTGTGAATGATCAATAATTGATATAGATGGTGTTAAAGCCCCAGAAATAGGTGGCTTCTTCCAGTGAGAGGAAAAGCCAGATGGATGATTAGTGAAAGGATCACCTACTTTTGTAGTCAGAGAACACACTGAGGAACTCTGCTTTTATAAATTAAAAAGATAGCAGCTTCCGGTTTATTACTTTGCAAGTTAACTAGTGGTGTGTTATACTTGTTTAGAAACTTTTATTGTATTTTATAATTCTTTTAGAAGAATCCCCCATAGAGTTTTTTAGAGAAATAAGTAGCATAGGAATACTTTTATAGAAGTATATTCTTGTGTAAGTTTCTACACTTCACTGAAATTATCCTTTGCCCGCGGGACAGATGAATTTCTCTCACTGCACGGGGAGCCTGGTGAGAGAAGTTGATGGCCTCTGTCTCGGAACTCGACTGTCCTTCTCCCATACGGCCCAAGTGACATCAGACTGTACTAGTTAAATTTTCTTACAGTGAGGCCCATTAAATTAAAAAAGCCCATTATGATGAATTCCCCTAGGAACAAACAAAATGGAAGGTAATTCATTTTTATAGCAATAAATATGGAGTTCAGTAAAATTTCATGCCATCTCTGGGCAGAGCCCTTGGATGTGTCTTCCAGTACCTGGTCTGTGGAAATGTCAGTGTGAATCTCCATGTTTCCTTATACAGCAATTCAAGTAAAAAATGAATAGTAAGTAAAACAATTGCTGGCATGATGTGCTTTTATAATTATAGTAAATATTTAATGTTTTCCTACCAACGTAATTGTTTTCTTTTTAAAAAATTTTTATTTATTTATTTATTTTTACAGAGGGAAGGGAGGGAGAAAGAGGGAGAGAGAAACATCAATGTGTGGTTGCTGGGGGCCATGGCCTACAACCTAGGCATGTGCCCTGACTGGGAATCGAACCTGTGATGCCTGGTTCGCAGCCCGCGCTCAATCCACTGAGCTACGCCAGTCAGGGCAGTAATTGTTTTCTTAATTAGAAACCCAACTGTTGAAAGTGCAACAAATTAAGTACCTGAATGGCGATAATTATCAAATAAATATTTATCTTCATAATTTATGGTGATGGTCTCTTTAAAAAGTTTAGCAATGAAGTCATTGGGATTTCTATTGTTACCAAAGCAGTTTTTTAAAAGTTACATTTCCCTCTTGCAACCATTTTCACAGCAATAAAGGAGCAACAAAGGGGAAGGTGAGGCCTGGGCACTACATCAGGCTTGGGATGTTTGATAATTTCGGCGTGGAGGATTTCCAACACTGCACTGTTTCAGAGAGTGGCTTGGTGATACCAGTACATATCTGTTACTTAATTGAGCACCAGCGGTGGAAGGGTTTTTTAGAAGATAAAACACTGTTAATGACCCTCTTTCCTCCTTTTGCAGAATCCCCAATTCACTGAAAGGGAGGCAATGTTGTTCTTGGGAACACTTTTTAATCAATAAAGAAATCCAAAATCTTAGCTGGAGAGATTTCGGGAGATAGTAGCAAGGTAGAGACATGGGAAAAAAAGCCTGAGGGTGTTGGGAAAGCGTTGGTAACACGTGGCTGTTAATTGGAAGGTTAATCGTTAGGTAGTGATTGACTCACGTGGGTAGCTGTGTGGCAGCTTCTACTTCTTTAGCAATCAAGTCAGTGGTGCAATTTCTAGTCCACCCACCTCTCCCAGGCAGGCCTACCGCGGCCTGAACACTGCGGCAGTCGCCCAGGGCTTCCTTAAACCGCGGAGTCAGCTCGAAGTCTCCCTGTTTCTCGAAGTTTGTGGTTCAGGCACAGGTAACTGAAAACAGATGTGCCGACTGCAAACTGCTTGTTTTCTTGTGGAGCTTTTGGTGATCTAGGGGTGGGGAGCAAAATCTGCTGTTTACAAACCCTTTGTGCTTTTGTTACAAGCGCAGCTTTCCGATCTCAGCAGTTATTTGCCCACGTTCTCTCCAGATGCTTTCTTTTTTGTTTCTTAGAGGGATTGCTGACCTAGGTGGAGAGGAGCCCTCGCCCCTCTTTTCTTCATGCTAATCTCTTTCTCCTGTTGCCTGTTTCCTGTCTGTAGCCTGCACGTGGTCCTGGGGGACCCAGAGTGATTTTCTGACCTAGCAATCTCAGCTTAGGATTCTTCTGTTAAACACTCATTAAGCTATTCGACAGCCATAGAGTCACATGCCCCAGCTGCAAGAGAGGGCAATGACTGGGCAGCAAGCAGGAGAAATTAGATGGTTTAAAGACAGAAGTAGCTCATAAACCATAAGTTCTAGGGAGGACCATGTCTGGTGGCGATTGCTGAAGAATGAGCCAACAACCCTTGTGTGAGCGTGAGAGGAAAACAGGTGAGATGCTGGGGAAGCCAGTGCAAGACACTGTACCCTGGAGTTTCGCGCACACCAGGGGCCGGTGGGGGACATGGAAGGAGGCAAGGCACAATGCCCACCAGTCAGCCTGCGGTGCCCGAGCTCGCTATCATGGCCACAAGGGCAGGGAGAGCATCCAGAGCAGGAGCTTTCGTGAAAAGCGGCCTAGTCGAAGATACCTGATTTGAGCTGGTTTTTAAGTGCCTCCCGGTGAGAGTTCAACCAACTGGGAAGAAGGAGGAGGAGTGGGCATTTGGGACAGAGGGCAGCAAAGCAAGAGGGAAAAGGCAGCTCTGCGCAGGGTTTCCGGGAGTGGTGGCAAGCGTTTGGCACAGGCAGCTGCAGGAGGTGATCCGAGAGAGTGCTGGTTTGTGGAGGCCCCAGGAGAACCACTCCGGAGTTGGGGGTCCGTGGGGAGCCCTGGGAGACTGTTGATCAGGGCTTGTGATGTGTGCGGAGTTATGTTTTAGGACCAATACTCTAATAACCATGGTGTAGAGAACCAGTGTCTTACTTACTGCCTGCACAGTATGATACTGTTTTGCAAGCCAGGCTCCATCGAGGAATGCAGTTTGATGGTGCCTATGGTGTTGCGTCAGGGACTGACCCTCACGGACTGGTTAGTTAGGCTAGGGCAGTGTTTTATCACTAGCCTCTCTCAAATCCACCAGAGTGATATTTTATCAGCTTTTGAAATGTGGGCTGTATGATGGATATGCGATCGACTCTTAAATACAGCACTGCCAAGCTCAGCCCTGCAATCATGTGTTATGAAATATTATCCAGCCTGAAAGCATAAGGAAAAAAACCCCTTTTAGTCTAACCTATTCACAACACATGATATGAGAGCCTAACCTTTGAAGGGAGGTGGAAAAACCAGAGAACGCTGACTGCACAAAATGCAAATGAGAATTCCATGTGGAGGGATTCTTCTCTAAGAGTTTTTGCTGTTTTTTTTTTTTTTCTTCTCTTGAATGTTTGCTGCAGACCACGCCACCTGTTTCTGCTCCAGTGTTTCCGAGACCAGAGGTCTCTGCCTTGGAGATTTGAGGCTCTTGCTTGCTGTTGACCCAGATGTGGTCCCCAAGGAAGGGGAAAGGAGGGAGGGGAAGAGAAGATGGGCAGAGGGACCTTTTGGTCTTTTTTGTTAGAAGCTGGGCCACAGAACAGTGCTTTCATCGAAAATCTTCCTGACGAATCCGGTCTCCTGGAATGCACATGGAAGTCGGGGAGTGTGGGAATGGCATGTGATATGCTGGTGTTAGTCTTGTTCCCGCTGGGAAGAAAAACTGTCATTGCCCATAGTAATGCACGAAATAATTGGTCCCACCTCACTGCCTGTCCTCTGCCAGGTCAGCGTGTGGCTGGTTCAAAGAAACCTGAGGTTTGATTTTGACTGGTTACTCATGGGGGCCGAATGAGAGTGGGCAAAGCAAGATTTCACTCATTGCAGAAGCCTCTTCCAGCTGTGGACCTGGTGTGATGGTGAGAACACAGGTTGACAAAGGGAAGGAGCAGTGTAGACTAATGAGTTTTCCTTAGGGTTCTGCACACAGTGAAGTAGCCACTCAGTTGTCTCTGACCTGGGATCTCTTATCCCTTGTGACATACAGTGTTCTGACTTCCCCTTTGGTTGGCCAACTTCATTTCACACCCCTGAAAAGTGCAGGCTTCCTCCACTTTCCTTGTCATTATTTTATTGCCATGGTCTGCACAGACATGTGGCAGCCATTACAGGACTGCTTATAGTTACAGACTCTTTATTCTTAAATGTATGACAAATCACTGGTTTACAGAATGCACAGAAGCTGCCCTGTGTTACTATGGGGCCCTCCATTGCCTTCTGAGATTGCATCAGTCCCTGTCACCCTCTCAGCTGCTTCTTCACCTCCCCTTCTTCCCACCTCCTTCTAGATTGCTCTGGAGACATTCTGAGCGGTGGTTCCGGGTCAGCAGACTCAGCACCCCCTGCAAACTGCTAGAAATGTAAAACTGAGGGCCCCACGCAGGATCTACTGAGTTGGAAACTCTGGGGGTATGCCCAGATGTCTATGTTTTAACAAGCCCCCTAGGTGACTCTGACACATGCTAAATTCCGGATGTCTGAGTTTGAGAAACACTTGTCACACAACAGATGGCTGGTGAGGAGTCTTGATCTTTCCCTTTCTAGTGATACATATAAATTTCGTTATCTACCTGGATGCACATCCAGGTGCAGAATAAAAACAAAATCTGAGGCAGTTTCTGTATTAAATTGTGGAAACTTAGCACTTTGCAATTTAACAACTAGTTAAACACCACTTAACCCCTTAGCTCTAGCCAATTGCTTTTCCTCCACGCCTGCTTCTGTCCCCACCTTCTCCACCAACACCCTCTGGACTGCAGCAGTCACTCACTATTAGGCGCATTTGCTGCTCTGGGAGATGGCGTTGAGATGGCTCTCTGATGAGGTGGGGACTGATTAAGCAGAAGTTGGTTTATGGTAGTGCTAGATCAGTGGAGGCAAGGAAGAGAGCTCCTAATTCCAAGCCTCTTTATATTTTGCTGCTGCCTCAATTAAGTTACTTTCCTATGGCTCTGGCTCATTAGCATCCATGACTCCTGACTGCCTTTCTCATCCTCTTTCCAGCCATATGCAAATGTAGTATGCTCAGAATCCCTCATAAGGATGGTTTCCTGTTGTTTCGAATGTTGGTGACAAGACGAATAGCAAGATGGAAATGCAGCTTTATTTGGATAGAAAGTATACCTCTTGTGTGTGAGGTATGGCCTTTCCCATACTCCCTGTCCCCGACCTGCTTTCCTCTGGGCCAGGTCCTGAGAATTAGCTGCGTGGTTAAGCTCTGTCTCTGGGGCCGCAAGACCTGAATTTAAAACCGTCGGTTACTTGACTCCTCTAGGCCTCCATATCTTCTGAAAGACCTGGCAGGAATGGTGTTTACCTCCATGGGCAGCCGCGAGTTCTGACAGAGATAATGTAGGTAAAGGCTTCCACAGTCTTGCTGCTCAGAGATGAGACTCCTGCCGTCAGTGTTTTCCAGATCCCCAGCCCAATGCACCCTCTTCCCAAAGCACTTGCTTTGTGTCATTTTCTGGTATTGGACAATCATGTGTCTGACATCATAATTACATTTTTACTGTGAGCTCCTCCAGGCTGGGGGAGGGCTGGGTGCGCCCCTCCCCACTGCAACTGCGGCCACCACAGATCTCCAGGTTCTGGACCCAGAGAACATTGTGGAGAGTCTGGGACCTAGGAACCTAGATTCTTCATGAACGTCACAGATGTTTTTGCTGCAGGTAAGCCTGAGACCTCAGTTTTAGAATTAATTCTATCAAACCTCATGTCTCCTTGTATAAATTTTGTAACATCCTCTTTACTTCCTGAAATGAAACTCATAAATAATAGATCTCACTCACAACATTTAAAAAACAAACCTAAAACTCTAAATGTAATATAAAGAGGAAATAAGATGAAAATAATTTATAATAAAATAGCTTGTATGTCAGTATGTGCATAGCTACATTAGAAGACATAATGAAATAGGTATTTGCTCTTATAATAAATTGGTTTGGATTTAAGAAGTATTCAGCAGATTATTATCAATAATCATATATAAAACCTTATAAATAAGGCCCAGTAAGTCCTTTTATGCATGTTAGTAAAAATACGACAACTCTAAATGTAGACTAATACAGGCGTGTTATAGAGAGGACTCATTAATTATGAGTGACTTTCCTGAAACTGTCATGATTTCTGGAGATGGTAAAAAACTTAGTCAAGTTCTGAATAAAGTACACCTTCCCTCAATTCATATGGTAATCAAAGTCCTAGAAAATTCAGTGTATTTGAAACTGAACAAAATGTTTTCATAAAATGCAGACTTAAGATCTAGACTGAGGTAATTTAATAAACTTTGTTTTTTTCTCTTTTATAAGAGTTGGCAGGATATGGGATTATCCATCATCAAGAGAGACCTTCTGGGGTATTACAAGGCTCTCGAATTCCTGCTCCCCACTCCCCAGATGCCAGCAGAGCCCTGCAATCATTGTTAACAACCAAAAGCCACTTACCTGGTTCCAAAGCCTCTATGGCACAGGTGGCAAACACAAGACCCGCAGACCGAATCCAGCCCTCCATCTTGTTTTATCCTGCCTGGCACCTTGTTTCTACCCAGCGGCAGCACCGAGCTCCTTGCCCCTAGTTAAGGAGTAGTTACATTCATACAGTCCTAAAATTATTTCAGCCCTTGGAAGGCAACTGTGAGGCTGATGTGACCCCTGATGAAAATGAGTTTGACACCCCTGCTCTAGGGGCAGTGCCACTCCACTGATTGCCTGGGAGACAGAAGACTCAGCCCCAACTATGGTCAGCACAGCGCCCTCGTGGCCCCCACAGGCTGCCCCAGGACATGGTGTTCTATACATACTTGGTGGATATGAATGAATGATCGAACTTGGAATACTTGAAATAAATGGCAGGCATGCAAACAAAGTTTATGTGCATCCTTTCTTTTCTTCTAAACCAGAATTGACCCCTGCTCTTCGTCACATTGCAGAAACACGAGGTACTTAAAACTACACAAGGGCTGTGTTGCACATTGGGCTCTCTGGAAGCAGGTGCCGATGTGGGAGTTTGGGGTCCAAGAGGCTTATTAGGGGCCAACATCTGGGAAGGGAAGGGAGCTGGATTGGGCAGAGGAGGAGGTTGAAAAGGCTTCAGCCAGCCTGATGGGAAGGCCTGAAATGAGAATTTGCACCAAAATTGCTGGGCCTCAGTCCCCAGGCTCATTGTCGTAGGAACTGCAGGAAGGGTATGAGCTCAAGGAGGCTGCTGAGGCAGACCCTGCCCAGCAGCTGGGCTTGTCCTTCCCCAAAGGAGGCTCTGGCCAGCTGCCCTCCGGTCCACCACAGGCTTTTGTGTGCACCTCACGTGTGCCCTGAAGTAACCTTAGGAGATAGGCACAGTTATCATTCCCATTTTATAGGTGATGAAACTGAGGCTTGAGAGAATTTTTCACTAACTTCCCTGGTTTAGGTGCCTTACTAGAATCTCAGTGAGGACTGGTTTCCAGGCCTTCCAAATGTCGGGTCCCCTCCGTGGTGTCCACATGGGCTTAATGATTGTTACTCATCCCTCCCTCATTCATTCCCACTCACTTGGTTAGTGGGAAGCGCCGTGTGCTGTGCTCTAGTGGGATAACCGAGCTGCTAAAATTTGTCTCATTTATGCCATTTCTTCGTGGTTGGCTGAGTAGCTTACAGGTAGATTAGCAGTGTGGTAGAAAATTTCCAGCTTTTATCACTTGATCAGATTAAGGAATTAATTTAAAAAATCCTTGACATGCCTGAGAGCTGCTTGCTTTGTGATAAGATTTTCCTTATAGGTTGTTTCTGGCACAGATGAGGACATTTGATTCAGGGCCTCCTAAAAAGAGCACCTTGGGCCTTCAGGATATCACTTCCAAGCCAACTGGCATTTGTGGGTAAACCTGCGGCTGGCAGCGGCCTCAGGAATCTGACAGGCGCATGGGGGAGCACGCACCCGCCTGGCGCACTGGCCTGGTTCCTTGGCCCCGGGCCCTCTTCCTCTGTCTCTGCTGTGCAGCCTCACGGCAGCCTCTCAGTGGCCCCTGGAAAGGCTTTCAGGTCATTTCCAGGTCCCCCAGGGGAACTACTGTCTTTAATCAAAGATAGGCATTTTTGCTACTGGATGGTGGAAAAATTTTGTTTTTTTAACCAGTCAGATGAAAAATGACTGCTAGGCTATGAGGTGGGCCATGGGCCAAGGGTTCAGTGAACCCTTAGAATTGTGAACCTCATTAATTCCGACAGGTGAAATAAACATAACAGAAGCAGAGCTCTTAGTGTGATAGTTTAATATTTTTGAGGCCAGAATTCTTTTTAAATAGCTTAATTTTTAAAAATAACGAAGTGCATGTTCACGGTTGCAATGAAATCTCTTCCCTCCAAGGCAGCCGTATCCTTCAGGTCATTAATGTTAATAGTTGCATGTTTATTCAAATATGTACATGTTTATTCATCCACTTTTTCATAAAAATATTCTAAATATTTTATAAGTTGCTTTGTCGACAAAACAATGTATTATGGACATTTGTGCTCCCCCCCAGGTCAGCGTAGAGCTCTGTAGTAGTTCATAGCGTGGATGTATCATGATTCATTCAGCCATTTCTCCTACAGACAGCACTCGGCTTGTTTCCAGTATCTGGTAGTAAAACAATGCTGCAGTGAAGGCTCCCTGGAGCTGGGCACAGGGCGGTGAGCAAGACGGAGATGCTCACTGCTTTGTAGAAGTTTACATTGTAGTGGGGTGGTGGGCGGGTGGGAGCTATGTATAAACAGGGAGAGCAACACATAAAGTGGGAAACAGCAGCTAGAGACAAGGGCTCTGAGAAAAATAAAGTAAGATTCTGTTTAGAGGAAAGGCCTCTTTCAGGGGTAAGTTTAAGCTGGCACCACAGGGCTGGGGAGGCAGCCCTTCGGCCACCGGCACTCAGAGCAGTGCAGGGGAGGAGGTCGGCCTCTTGTTTTGGGTCTTTATTAACGGAGTCTTCCAGATACCCTTCCGCCCAAGTTCTAGCAATTCACATTTCACTGTCTCAGAAGCCTTGTTTCCCACAGCCTCATCAGCTTTAGGCGTTATTAGTGTTTCTAAAATCTGCCAATCCAGTATGTGAAAAGTGGTTATTTCCCTGAGTGCAAATGAAGTTAATTTTTTAAAAATGTGTTCATGACCTTTTCCCATCTCTCTCTTTTGAATATTGACTTTGTCATTTAAGAAATTGAGGTGCCCAGCTTCTTTTGACTATTTTGTAGGAGATCTTTGTCTATTTTCTGTTTCTCTTTCTTCAGTCTCTCCTCTCCTGTGAGTTCTTTCCTTCAGCCCTAGAGAGAAGCAGCCCTTGTCAATCTTTAGGTATCATGGTCCTGGGGCCTCAGGACCATGAGCTTTTCAAAGGCTCAAAAGCATGTTGGCAAGCAGGAAAAAAAAGTTTTTACTGCCTTCTTGAATACTAAAAGAAAACTGCAAAATCGAAGGCAATGTATATTTAATCAAATGCCTATAAAACATAACTTTATGTCAAGTACTCATTTGCACTCCAACTCAATATATACTTACTAATAACTCAAGTGAAAGTAATACATATTTAGTGTGGAAGGTGGGTATATGTTTTACTTTTTTAATATGGCGTTCGGTAAGGCTTCTCAGTGAAAGAATTGTCAATGGCCTCAGAAGATTTTAAGCCACCCTTGAATCTCCCAGAATTCTTTGAAAGAAAACATTTTCCTCACTCTGTGTCTCTCTCAGGTTCCTTGCTCTCTCTTTTCCTGTGCTCTGTTTGGATTTCTCTGCTTTATTGCCTGCTGGTCACTGGGCGGTGTGTACTCAGGTCTCTGGACCCCCCGTGCCCTGGACTGAGTGAGCTCCTTCTCCCACGGCCTCATGATCCAGCCCTCACGTTAGCCTGGTGTTCTTTGGGGCTGTCGACTGTCCTCTTCCGGAAGCTCTTTGCTTCCTTCATGTTGCTTATTTTCTCTCAGTTTTCCTTCTATCATTTCCCCCATTTCACCTCAGTCTCCTACCTCCCAAGTCACTGTGGGTTCTTCATCATTCCTCCCCTGACTCTTCTTCCCTTGGCTAATTTCAGCAATTCCTTTGTCTCATCTACCCTCCTGGTTTGCATATACTGCCTTGAATCCTTTGTAGAAGAAAATAAAAGTTTTTATCGGCTTCTTGAAGAATCTACACACCCTTCCCACCACCACAAACAAGACAAACAACCCTTGACTTAACCCAAGAGAATATTAAAACTGATTAGTGGGTTATGAATGTAATAAGCACTGATTATTACATAATCAATAATGATTACATTCATTATTATGAATGTAATAAGCAGTGATTACATTTAAAAAATAAAATAGAAAAAAATTTAGATCACATGTAGTAAGGTAGATATATTCCTTCATGGAACTGTTGTCAAAGTTCTGTGTGTGTGCGTGTCAGGGCTGGCATCGTAATTTACAGGATCCAGTCAGTGCAAAGTGAAAGTGTGGGGTCCCTTGTTAAAAAATCCTCGGGAATTGCAAGATGGCGACAGCAGAGCAGTTAAACCAGGAGTGGAGCCCTCTGAACACGGGGCTGTGCAGCTGCATAGCTTGCCGTGAAGCCAGCCCTATGTGTGTGTATGACCTGGCTTCAGATGTAAAATTCTTTTCTTACTTTGGGTTTTAGGTAAATACATTTCAAAGTCAAATGAAAGGGTGGCCATGGCCACCCAGCGAGAGTGACGGGTTCTGAACCGTCTGCATTCAGCCACTCCCACTCTGGTCTGCCCACCTCCACCGCACCAGCCGACTGCGTGTTCTCCAGTCCTGCCTGCCTGTGCCCAGTTGGTTCTGCCAGCTCCAGGGTCCCAGCTTCCTCATCTCCAGCTGGCCTTCTCCCTGGCTCGTTTAACGAGTCCTGGTTGGGAAATGGCTTGGACACTGTTAAGGTTTTTCGTTTCCAACCCAGATGTCTCTCCTCAGCATTAGTCTATTTATTACTTCTTAGAAATTCCACCTGGATGTCCCTTGTGTGCTTCAGACTCATTTCCCACCTCATTTTTTTCATCTCTTCCAAACCTGGTCTTACTCCTATATTCATTGCATTGGTTAGTGCCACTACTGTTTACTCAGTTGTCCAAGCTTAAAACTATGGGGGTGATTCTCTATTCTTCCATTCTTCCTTCTCCACCTCCTCATATCCCATGTGTCGCCAAGTTTTGTTGACTTGGCTTCCCACGTAAGTGCTTTGAGTGTGCTCCGTCTTCTCCAAGTTCAGCAGGCAGTCTGACTCCCTGACGGGGCAGGCAAGGCCCTTCACACTGGTCCCCACCTGCGTTCTCATCTTCAACTCCCATGCCACCCCCACCAGCCCCTGTTTCAGCCACACATCTGTTCTCTTCAGTTCTTGGGCTTCTCAACTGTGAGCCATAGTACCTCCTTCCTCCCTCCCCCTGACCCAGGGACATTTGGAAATGGTGCGGGGAGGCCGGATAACTCTAGTTATCATAATGTTTAGGAGTTGCTGCCAGCAATTAGTAGGTGGGGTCAGAGATGGTAACTATCTCGCAGTGTGTGGGACAATCTCAAGCAGGGAATGAATGGTCCCACCCAGAACCGCAGGTAGCCACCCTGTTGAGAAACACAGTGATACTTTTCATGCCTCTGTCCTTTGTACCTGCCATTCCCTTGACCTGAGATGCCCGTCCTCGACCTCTGCCTGGAGAACTTCTACATATTCTTTGAGTTCAGCTTAAAAACACCACTTTCTCTCTGAAGTCTCCTGTGCTCCTTTCATACCGAAGTTCATCGGTTCCCCCTCCTTGTTCCAGGCTGCCCGTACCTCCTGCAGAGCACTCCTTTGAGTGTGTCTTTCCTTGCAAAAGGGCTCATCTTGTTCAGCTCTGTAGTCCCTGCACCTGGCACAGTGCCGGCAGGTCGTGGGTGCGCAGTAAGGTAAAGAGGGTGGAATAGTTGGAAGAAACGAACCACAGCCTTTCATCCGTGCAGCTCTTGGATTGGCTTTACTAGTCACACTTGAATTTGGTCTTCTCCTCCCACCCCGCCTCTCTCTCTCTTTTCTTTTCTCAATTGCAGCCTTTCTAATTCTGGCATGCGCTTCTTCATTACTACAGATTGGCTATCTTCCATAGTTACAGTCATCTGCGGTTCCTCGAGGCATCTAGGAATTGAAATAGATCTTGGCCATCTTTGCTCCTGAGGTGTGATTGCAGTAGTTACAGCTCCTGTTTCCAAGGCAACAGCCTTCTGGTTAGAGTAGAGTGCTTCTCTTAGTGCATCTCCATTACCAGAGAGGAGTCGTAGGGCTCTTCTCTCCATATTCAAACTTCCCCTGCTTTATTGCTTATAAAAGGCCAGTTTACATTAGAATAGGGTGGGATAAAATATTACTCTGCTCTGGCAGTTTTAAAATGTCTTGTTGAAGCATCCTATACATACAGAAGAGAACACATACAAGTATATGTCTCCAACAACACACCTGTGTAAGAAGCACCCGGATCAGGAAACAGCACCCAAAGCTTAATGATTTTTCATGAAACTGTTGGATTTTTTTTCTAACGTGCATTTCTTATTTTATCTAAGAATCACATTTCTTTTCCAAACCCCCTTAATCTAAGATCCCGTGAGATGGCGCCTGATTTAAGAGCCCTGGACAACCAACCCACAGGTTAGACAGGGAGCTTTAGATCATTCCTTTTGAAATAACCAGTTAAAAATGCTAGCTCCCCAGCATTATGGGGGTTTCCTGTGGACCAGCCACCCAGGCTGATGGACCCACTCTGTTGTTTGAAAGTAGCACATGTTGGGAAGACCTCAGTCCAGGCTGATTCCTCAAGCCCAGCAGAAACAGATGCCTGCAGGTATACAGACCCCTCTACTCACCCCATTCCTCGCACTCTCTCTGTCTCTCTCTGTCACAGCTCTTATGTGTCTGTTCATGCAAGAGGGATTTTAGAATCAGATCTCCTCTTCAGAGTGAATCCCACCTGTCATTCATGCTGTGTGACTATATACAATTTCTTCCACCTCTCTGGTCTCAATTTCCTCACCTGTATAAGGGAAATAATATATTCCTTTTGCAGACTTAAAGTAAGAAATAAATGAGACAATGAATATGAAAAATACTAGTGTTGTGGTTGGTTCACCAGAAGTCACAATGAATGATAGATTCCTCTTTTAATTAATTTTTACTGAATTTATCAAGATAACATTGGTTAATAAAATTATATAGGTTTCCAAGTGTACAGTTCTATAATACATCATTTGTATATTGTATTGTGTGTTCACCACCCCAAATCAAGTCTCCTTCCATCACCATTTACCCCCCTATACCCTCTTCCACCTCCCCCCACGCCCTTTCCTCTGGTAATCACAATGTCATTGTCTGTGTTATGAATTTTTTGTTTTTGCTTAATTTCTTTACCTTTTTCACCCAGCCTCCCAACTCCCCTTAGTTTCCTCTCTTTTATTGCCCAAGTTGAAACCAGTCAGAGCCTTTGTCGCGGTATTCACAGGTAACTGTTGTCACCTGTGTGATCTCTCTGCCCCCCTCCTTCCCCTGTTCCAGTATATCTCCGCTGCTTGCTTGTTTGGACTTTTCTTCCTCATCCACCACTTCTACCTTCACTATTTTCATCTCAAAAAGACCAATAGATTTTCATGGCACGTCTGCTGAAGTCTGGCAAAGAAGGACTTCACAGGTTGGCTTCAGAACTTTTGGCTGAGAACTGTGTTACTTCGGGGAATAAGTGTGTCGAATACACTGTAATGTATGTAGACAAGTGTTTGAGACAAATTTAGGCATTTGAGAGATGTATATAGCCTCTTCCAGGCTAACCAATTGCCTCTTCAGTGCACTTAGGTTTTCCTGCCTCTGTGCTCACCCAGTGACAGTGCCCTCTAATTGGTCTGTCATTGGGGCATTTCAAACACAGAGACTACTTTGCCCTTGGGCCATGGAGAAGGGGGTAGTTGGCAGCTCTCTGGCCCCCCTTTTCCTTTCATAATCTGCTGGCTTCCTCAGCCTGGAGATCCTATCCCATCTGACTTGGAGGATTTAAGGAGCTCCACCTTTAACTCTGGGACTCTGGGTCAAGTCAAGTCTAGTCCTGCCTTTGTGTTTCATGTTGGCAAATTGAGCTTGGGTTTTGTTCTCGATTTTTAATTTCAACCTTGCACCTGATTATGATGATGCATCCCATGGCTCCTATGGAATGGCCTCCTCCTTGGAACCCCAGGGTCTCCATTCCCTACAGACAGGCTTCCTGCACTCCTGGTGTTTTGTTTGAACACTCCTACTCCAGCCCTAGACCAGCTGCTTACTTAGATAACCAGGGCCCTGATTTCCAGGTCCCCTCATCTAATGGAACAATTGCTCCTTAGCCCCTGGAAATGTCGTGATGAAAGTGCATTTAGTACACACCGTATTTAGAACGTGGCTGTCTGGCCTCTTACCGATCCAGAACAAGGTGGAGAATCAGGAAGCAGTCTGAGAAACAGAGCTTGTGATCAGCCAGACCTAGATGTCTTACAAGGTCTAAGGATTGTATTCTTCACTCCTAGGAGAAGGCCTCAGGCCTTGTACTCTTCCTTTAGACACACTGCTCATAAGTTGTGGCTAATTGGCTTTTAATGAAGGGCACAATAAATTTAAAAAAAAAAAGAAAGCCCATTGCAATGGGGAGAAAAGACAACCTAACAGAAGAGGAGGGGTGGGGAAAATGAAGACATAAAAAAGCTGAAAAATTATATTAAAAATTCTGTAGTGATTTAGTATTTTAAAACATGCTGAGAGCATCTTTGAAATGCTGGCTGTGCCTGATGGTGGCCCTTCACCATTGGCAAGGCGTGTGATCACAGTCCTCAGTCTTCTCGGGAAAGTAAGGAAGGGTGCTGCTGTGCATTTTAAGAAAATTTCCACCTGAAATGGCTAATGTAAAAATCATTTTCACATTTATAAGGGCTAAATTTATATTCATTTATTTATTTAATAGTTAATGAGCATCTGTTACTTGCCACACTCTGTTCCAGGTGCTGAAGATACATTAGAAAGCAAAACACACAAAATCCTTGCCTCCCTGGAGATTAATCTAGAAGACTAGGTTATCTACAGCAAGTAATCCTCCATGACCTGAGAAGATCAAACCTTTTAAAAATATATATATTTTTAGTAGATTATATAGAAAGTTTTTCTATGTTGTGCACAGATTAAATGGAAAACATGATTCTATCACTTTCAAAACTGGCTCTATGAATGTCATATACCATGTTGAAAGTCTTTCAGAGCTTGCCCTAGCTATTTCATTTTTCATCACAACAGGAAGTAGGAAGTGTGTTTTGTTTTTTGCAGGTGGGGAAATGGCAGAATGGAGAGGTGTATTGACTTGCCTGAGGTTTTACAGTGTGACACTTTTTATGCCCATACGGGAAGAGTTCCACTTCCAAGTTCAAGCCTCAGGGTTGGGATCATCATTCAGTTTGTATAAAGAAAAAGGGGAAAAAAGTTCAAGTTTTCTTTTCTTTCTTTCTTTTTAAAAAAAAGTCCAAATTTTAAATATAAAAAGTACAAAATGCAGAGTGATTTAATGCTTGTGTGTTCAGTTCTAAAACAGATTCTTCACCGTGGTTTTCTGGGTCAGACAGCAGACTTCAGACCTGCTTGCATATTAGTGGCCTGACTGTCTTAGGGATATAATTTCAACTACAATTTTTCTTTCCCCGCCTCCCATCTCTCTAGCATGCTTTTAGAAAGCTCTTAACCGTTATTGGAGGCTTTCTAAATTATCAAAATGGAACAGCAACCATAGCTTTTATTTTGGTCCTTAATGAGAAAGGACTGAAATTGGTGGTGTTCAGTGAAGAATTCTGTAGATGGCCACCTCTGATTGGTCCCCTGAAAGGCTGGGGGTGAAGCCTGGCCAGGCAGCCACCATTCTCAGATAAGGTTCCACTTGCCTGAGCAGTGAATTTGCCATTAACACACAAAGCCTTCATGTGCGGCTCTCCTTGCCTGCCTCCAGTTTGTGACTTTCTGCTTGGAGAGGGAGCGTTTGATTTATTATTTTTTACTGAAGGTCATTTTTATGTAGGGATACGTCATATGCTTTGTATTCTAGACAGATTTTTAATTACTTCAAACCAAAGATGTAGGCTTTAAATTTAAGCCCTGAGAGGATGTGATAAAATACTTTTACTACTAGAGTTCAATTTGTGAAAACATAGGTGATATGTTATACTGCTAATAAAGCCAAAGGGTTGAAATATGATCAAAAATCTTTCTTTTGTCTTTCTCTTTAATATCATGAAATTATGTGTTCCTTCAAATGTTAAAGGAATGTGATACCCATTGGTTTGTGGTAGTCTGGCAAGATTTAATATGCTCCATTCATAAATGGTCTCAGTTATAATGTTCTCTGCATATGAGAAATCCTATAGTTAGGAGTTAAAAAAATCACAAAACAAAACCCTCAGTCATTTTTATTAGACAAGGCAGAGGCAGAAGAAAAAAAAAGGAGACAACCCAAGCTTTCATTTTAAAAAAGCTTTTTCTTAAGGAAGTACATTAGCATTTCTGTGACTAAAATAAGAAAAAACTAGCTACCTAGCATGTGGAATGGGTTAATGATGTGTTTACTCTTATTTGGATTTTGGCTAGGATGAGATTAGGGGCTGAAATTGGACAGGGTAGTTCTAGGCAGACTCAATCCTGCAGGAAGCTTGCTGGTTTTTCTCAGTGTTTTGGCTGCCGACTTACACCATTCTTGTCATCCAGCCAAGTAAGTGGTAATGACTGTTAGCATTTGAGAAAGTTTAGTGTCTTTTAAAGTAGGTTCTGTGTTCTTTTTTAAAAAAGATTCTCTTTTTTTAAGAGCAGTTTCAGGTTCACAGCAAAATTGAGAGGAAGGTACAGAGATTTCCCATACACCCCCTGTCCCACGCATGCCTCCCCCACTAACAAATCTCCCCACCAAGTGGTGTGTTTCTTACAACTGATGAATCTATATTGACCTGTTAAATCTGACCTGGTAATTTTATCCTAAGGATTTTGTTCTGTTATCTGGTGTCATGGGTTTTGATTTCCTGAACTATAAAAATGTGGTATTTTTCTCTGCACCCTCAGGGGGCTGGGAGAAGACAGGTTCCCATTTCATAAATGTTGTGAAGGACTCCAGTACCCAGGTATGTCCCCCCTTCCTTGACGGAGGGATGCTGAGGACTGGATGAGGTCTCTGTTAGATGGATGAGATGGATGCCGGTGCAGAAGAAAAGACTTTCTCTTCCTGGAAGCATGCCCTGAGTCAAGGGTAGGAAAGCTACTTCTAGTTATGGGTTACTTATTATAGGTCTTGATTTCAGTGAAAATCAGCACTAACAACACAGAAAGATGGATGTTATCAAACCAACAAACCTTGACAATGGATGCTAAAAACATGGTGAAAATTTTCTTTCAAAAAAGTTAGGGTGCTTTCTATTTAAGGAACAGATATCAAACAAAAGATAGTTGTTGAATTCAAAATGCTTCAAGAGATGCATTGGTTAGGATACTGGTTTGTTCAAAATACCAACAAAGATGTTTGTTTTATTTGCATCTATACTGGTCTGAACACAGGAGCAGACCGGATCTGAGAAGATTGCTTCTTGATGTTGGGGATGAAGTTACTTTCTCTCTTACTACTACGCCATCTCTATCACATACCTCCCACCTCCCAGTTTCTATCACTGTGGCAAAAGGGGGTGGGAAAGGAGAGGACAGTCTCGTTAAAACACGTTCCGTTGCCTACACCCAGTCACATGACTATTTACCTACAAGGCGGGCCTAAGAAACGGACTCTTTATGTAGGCAGCCCTGTGCCCAACGAAGTCTTCTATTTCCATAGAGGAAAGGGAGAGTGGGGCTTGGGGAGACCACTAGGAGCCTCTGCCACACAAGAAGAGTAGCATATATTCTTCAGAGTTGCTGTACTTACTGTGGCTTCTAGGCAAATTCAGATTTGACACTACACCTTTTAAAGAGACATGCTTATTATTCACAAACAGCACCAGAATATATCCCGCAATGTTTGCATCTTGCTTAATGTATTGCTTAGATGACCATATTGGGAAAGTAAATTTTGAATGTATTGTCATTAAGTTAAAAGTGATTGTACTATTTTCTTTAAACATTTTTTGTGGGAAGAGCGGACTTGTTTTGGCAAGTTGAAGTTTTCATACAGAATTTTTGTTAGCACAAATCCATATGCATCAAAATGAGAAAAGGCTTCAGAAAGGGCAACCTCCAGGGAATAGGTCAAAATATTTCATTCTGATGGGAATTTGATTCTGGGGTTGTCAGTGGTCGGTTATTAGGGTTGACTTTATGATGTTGATTCTAGGAATGGAGCCAAAACATTACAAACTCATTTATAACCCTCCCCACCCCTCTGTGAGTAACCAAATTAATAAGTAATTTTAGGGTCTGGGTTCTAAAATAATCTTATTAAGAGAGAGCGATGTCTCTCATTTCTCTACGAGGAGATAGTGCCAGAAAGCGCTGTCATTTATTCCTCTTTGGTTACTTCCCGTCTGGATTTTGTTTATTGTTCTCTGCCCAGAGCACTCTATCAGAGGGAACTACTATAGGGCCAGGAAGGTCTGTTTGTATGAAAGTATGTGAATATTTTGTTCTTCTTGGTAGGAAGTGAGCTGTTGTTGCCACTCTGATTCTTGTCGTAAAGCCTATCACATAGCATACGTTATAGATTTTTGGTTGAGATTTCTAGATTTGTGTGTTTTGCCCTCGGTTTTTCTCATATTCCGTCACACACAGCAAAGGTGATTTTGACATTTGAGCTCTGTCAGATCCTGTTTTCCTTATGAGGGTAAATTAGACTTACAGGTCCTGTCTCCTGGCCATCTATTAAGAGTTAGCAGGCCCCATCTCTCGTTTAATGTGGAGCAAATGTTCTTGTTGGCTGAGTATGTATTGCATCTCCAGCATGGTTCTGGTCTTTTGTTTGGCAATGAAAAGTCTCGAAGTCTCTAGGACCCCTCATTGTCACCATCCCTTAAACATTCTTTAGGAGACCTGTTGGTGACGATGAACACTACAGAAGAGAGAGGTATCACTGTCATCAAAGCTTCCTTTTTGGCAAAAAGACTTAGGGCGAATGTTTTAGAAAAAATGTCCCCCCCCCTTTTTTTTTTTGGTTAGCCAGAAAGACTTTGATGAATTTCTCTTTAAAAGATTGTTTAGTTCCAGGAAAGGTATTATTACCATTCTTCAGGGGAGACCACTGACACAACTTGTTCTGTTCAAGGTCATGTAAGGCAGAACAGCCTCCCTCTTCACTGTGCCGCTTACTTTTAAGTTATGGCAAGTGACTCTCTGTTTATGGAGGAGAAAAATGCAGCTGTAAGTCCCAGGAGATACTTCAGGATTTAGACAAAGTAAGAACTAGGCAGACTCCCTCCACGAGGAATCCTTCCGGCTAGCATTGTAGTGTCTCCAGCACCAAGCTCAGCCCCTGGGACACAGGGTCTGCAGCGTATGCTTATTGCCTGTTGAATTAATGACTGTGAACTAAAGAAGAGTCTAACCATGAAAAAGGAGCAAAACAAGATTTGAAAGAGAAATTTTCTCAGGTAGCCTAAGGAAGGTTGGATCAGCTTTGGTGGAGGAGGGAAAGAGATTATTCTTAGTAGGAGTTTGGAAAATCATGGTGGACTCGAAAAGCAGAAGTTAGAGCTATTTCAGAACTGGACTCAGCCCTGACTGGGATGGCTCAGTTGGCTGGGCACTGTTTCACAAAGTGAAAGGCTGGTTCGATTCTCAGTCAGAGCACATGCCTTCGTAGCCAGTTTGATCCCCAGGCCCTGAGAAGCAACTAGTTTCTCTCTTACATCGATGTTTCTCTTCTTTTCTTTCTCTCTTTCTTCTCCTCTCTGTAAAAATAAGTAAATAAATACAATCTTTAAAAAAATCTGGACTTTTAACTCTGAAATCTATAAGTGCCTATGTTTGTCCTTGCTTGTTAGGTTTGTTAAACTGTTTTTATAGTGAGAAGTTTAGTCTGTTGCTGTGTGTTCTCATTGTACAGCTCTGGGAAGGTGCCAGAGAATGCAGGTGTGTGCATGTGGGCACACGTGTGCACGGGTGAGCAGGAGCTGACCACCTAAGGCCTGAGGCAGGAAGGATACCTGACTCAATGGACAAGCATCACACATCCAGAGCCCTGGGACCGTCCTGCTTTCCACTCACCAGTTAATGTAGTTAAACTCCTTGGACAATGAACCCTCATACTGTTGACTTTATAGGAGGACTGTGTCGAAGGCTGCTTTACCTAGTCTTTAAAAACTGGAAGGAAATTTTAGAAATATCTTAAAAAAACTTTTTTTATTCTCATCTGAGGACTTTTTAAAAAAATTGCTTTTAGAGAGAGAGGAAGGGAAAGAGAGAGAAACATTGATCTAAGAGAGAAACGTCAATTGGTTGCCTCTTGTATGCCCCCCAAGTGGGGATTGTACCTGCAACCTGATAGGTGCCCAGACCAGGAATTGAACCTGCAACCCTTTGGTTATGGGACGATGCTCCAACCAACTGAGCCACACCAGCCAGGACTAGAAGTATTTTTTCTGTCCTCGCCCCAAGGCTTTGGTGCCAGGTTGAGATCTAGATAAAGAAAACTCTGGCTTCTTAGTTTTCCCATGGTGGAAGGAAGTCCTTCTTTGGAGCTCCCAGGACCTTTTGTGAGTGTCTTCTTAGAGCAATGATTACATTCCTATCTTACAGAAAGGGATGCTGAAACAAAACAAGAAGACATATTTGGAAACACCATTTAAAAGAAAATGGAACAATCACTAATCATTAGGAAAATGCAAGACAAAACCACAGTGAGATATCACTTCATGCCCATTAGAGTGGCTATTATCTGAGAACCGGACAACGGCTAGCGTTGGTTAGGGGTGGACGTGTTGGAGCCCGTGCAGTGTTGGTGGGGATGTAAGATGGTGCACCTGCTGTGGGAAGCAGTGCGGTGGTTCTTCAAAAAATTAAACAGAATTACCGTTTGACCCAGCGTTTCTACTTCTGAGTATTTACCCCCCAAATCGAAAGCAGAGACTTGAACTAATAGTCGTACACTAATGATCGTAGCAGCATTATCACAGTAGCCAAGAGATGGAAACAACTCAAATGTGTATCACCGGAGGAATGGGTACATGAAAGGTGGTATATCCATACAGTGGAATATTTATTCAGTCTGAAAAAAGGAATTAAGTTCTGATACATGCTATAACATGAATGAATCCTAAAAACATTATGCTAAGTGAAAAAAGCCAGGCAGAAAACGACAAATATGATAAGGTCCCACTTATATGCGGTACCTAGAATAGTCAAATTCATAGAGACCAAAAGTAGGGTAGTGGTAACCAGGAGCCAGGGGAGGGGAAAAGGGGACTTATCATTCAGTAGGCACGGTGTTTCCATACAGGGTGATGAAAAAGTTCTGGACATATTGGTGATGGTTGTATAACAGTGGGAATGTTTTAATGCCCCTGAATTTTATACTCGAAAATGGTTAAAATGGTAAATTTTATATCATGTATATTTTGCCACAATAAAAAAGATTCGTGTAAAACATTTGTTTTAAGACACTAAAAAATAAAAGAGAAGGAAAATGGAACTGAAGAAAGTCGTGACTGTTTTCCCCCAAGATTTATAATAATCAGTAAAATGCTGAGTAGTACTGTCATGTTGATTCTCTGAGTTTTATCAAGTAAAAAAAAAAAATTCTCAGTCTGCCTTTGCATGTAAAAGAATACCTCTGAAAACTGCTATCATATCACATTGAACTGACAGATATCCAGCTTTCCTCGGTGGGCCACATGGTACCCGCATTTGGCCGAGTGACGTCCTTTGCAAAATGACCTGAAAGAGAGTTGGTCGCCTGAGTGAAGGAATCCCATGGGGTTATCCGGGACTTAAGCGAGTCCCGGAATCTGCTCAAGCTCGAGCGCCTGCCTTTTCAGCATTAAACCTGTGTAAGCAGTGTGCTTTCTTCTGAGGGGGTTGGATTAATGTTTTCACCTATTTTTCTGTTTTTATGGAGACAGGGCTGCTTTTAGAGATTGAGAGCCACCTACTGACTTCTTTGTTTTCTGTACCTCAAGAAGTACCCACAGCATGAATCCAGTTTTTCCCTCCTTCCTCCCATTGTTTAGACTTAGTCTTTAATCTGTGGCCTCTGAGAAGACTGAAGCCCCTCTCAGCACGGTTCACTATATACTGGGAATTCGTGACGTCTTGGCCTAGGATCACATGACTGGCTCAAATTCCATTGGAAGTAATTGGCTTAAAATATGAGCTGCTTGACGTCGGTTTGTGCACAGACCCTGGCAACCCTTCTCTTCCCGTGCCGTTTTCTGAAACACCTGGGCCTTTGTTTTACATTTATCCTATGGGAGATTAATGTATTTGTGTATGCACAGTGTCTTCTTCAGAATGAATCTTAAAGTGTATTTTTAAAAAAAATGTGAGCCTGAAAGTAAATACTTAAGGTTCATGGCCATCTATCTATCTATCTATCTATCTATCTATCTATCTATCTATCTATCATCTATCTATCTATCATCTATCTATCTATCTATCATCTATCTATCATCCTCTCCTTTATCTTCCCCAGGTGGATTTATTTTCTAATGTAATGATTATATGTACTTTGGTTTTGTTATGTTGATGTGTATACTTGTGTTCAAATTGTCTTATCTTTTGGCACTGCTGTGCCTACATACACCTTTTGTAAAGCTGTCAGTATATGCAGAATATCTAAATTTTGGAGCCTGAAAGTTAAAAGGTCTTTTAAAGACACACAGCCAAAGACACATCATAGAAAGTCAGGAATGTTTTTCTACTAATGCTCCTGGCACTTAAAGGGCTAGTCCTGTCTTACATTCTCATACCTAATGATTTAGAAACCAGTCTCTTGGACATTTGCTAGAAACTCATCTTTTTCTTCATCTGAAATCTTTCCCTTTTTAATTTCTATTCCCATTTGTCTTAGTTTTCTGCCAACTAGAGCCATAAGGGAAAATGGTATGAATTGGGCACTCTATCTCAGCTTTGAAAATGTGCTCCAATTAGGTCATCCATGCATTTTCTGTCAAACCACATATATAAAAGACAACCCCCATTAAAAATATAAAGTCAGAGTATTATAAGGATCTCTTGCAATCATTTTTGTAGATTGAGACTCGGTAAAGATTCTGTATGTCCTTATTATCCTTATTATTCATAAACTGCCTGTAGTAATTACCCTTTTAAAAGGTCTCCTGAAATGTGCAGCACAGACATATGATTAAACATTTCCTTATCTGGCAGAAGTCCCTATGTTAAGGCCGGCATCCTGTTCTGGTTGTCTTTATGTGACTAGAGGAGCATTGTTACTCTTCATCAGCTTTCTCTGGCCTTCTGTTCTGGTGATGTGTCACCTGCTGTGGGGCAGCCCTGTGTGGGGGATTGCAGGGGACTGCCTCTTTCTGAACAGGCAGTGGTGACAACAGCAAAGCATGGAACAACCTGGGAAAAAAGAAAGTCCCCGTACTACTAAAGATGGGACTGTGGTTCTTCTTCCTGTTCTTTTTTCTCTTTTGGGTCCATAACTCCTAATTCACAGATTCTTAGTTTCAGAGCTATGAGTTTCAGGTGAGTCAGGTTAGGTTGATTCCTGGTTGCTAGGTAAGAAGGAATGCCTAATTTGTACCCAGGTAGGAGCCTGCACAGTTCTTTGTTTGGTTTTGCTGCCCTTGTGTTTTTCTTTTTTATTTTTCATCTCAGGGTTGTTGGGGCAAGGGTGCGCCCACAGCAAAGGTGATTGACCTTGTGGTGCAGGAGGCCCTGGGCCGTGACATCGTGCCTTCCTCATCATGTAGCTCACATTTCTTGAACTAGCGTTCTTTGTGATGTGCTGGGGTGACCTACTCAGAGGCCTGGGCTTCCAGACCAGCAGGGCCCAGCCCAAGAAGGACAGCCCTGGGCTGGACAGCTTTTTATTCTACTTGTGACCTCTGCTCCTCCTCTGAATGCATTTTTCCTTCTCTTTCTGAAGAGCACCTTGGCTGACTCCCAGACCACATAGTAGAACACTTGGCTATCAGAGGTCTGGACAGAGAGAGAGACTATATCTCATTTTCTCTTCATCTCACATTCCCTGAATAGGAAATCTCCATGATACCCCAGAGGCAGCCAGGGCCTTCCTGGTTCAGTCACCATGGTGGGGATCTGGGGTAGCACATTGCACACAGGGCTCCAGGAACTTGCTTTGTGGATGTGTTTAGTAGTGAGGAAGGGGAGCATTCTGGGTAAGGCTACAATCTCATAGGCGTGCACCCCTCTGGGTCCATGATTTGCTATACTACGCCTAGTACTGCCTCCTGGAGTATCCATTTCCCCTATAGTTTCAGAAGAAACATTAATTTTGATATCAAAACAAATACATGTATACAATAGGGACTGAGGTGGAACATTACAAGAATTTTTAAGATAGCCACGAGGGAAAGTAATACAGTTTTGTATTTGGGATACGTTCCTCTGGCACTGGTAGGACAGTTCAGGAAGCACTGACTTTCTGGCCCGTTCCAGACTGGAGCTGGAAGTTTACCATGAAACCTCGCAGTCAGTTATTGAGTGCTTTTGCTGTTTCAGTTCAATGAGGCCAGAAAATCTGCTGCCTGTGTATTATAAACCTGGGTATGGAATGCTCCCACTGGGGGTGGTGGAGCTAAGAAACATTCATGTAATCTTTCAAGGAACCTGGACTGACTATTAATGTTGTTTCTGGAATGAGAATGAGCGCTAAGATGAAGCCAGTCCGGGAGGCCACAGTGTGTTAAAGAACAACACACTCGGTGGCTGTGGGACCAACCGCACAGAGGCACTTGCGTTTCTTCCTAGCCCGCTTTATTGACATGGTGTGATTATTTCCCCCTGGGCTACGAGAAGACAGTAAAACTCTAACCACAATGCCTTTCTCCACCCCACTGAGGCCACACTGAAGTGCTTTTCTGTGACTTAAACACATACATGGACATTCTCTGGAGAGTTAGTAAAGAATCGACTTGAGGCTTCTACCTCCATAAATTAATATTCTCTGGCTTTCTAGCTCATCCAAGTTTGCAAGAAATATATATTTATTCCACGTATGTGTGTGTGTGTGTATATATGTATAAAATAACTCATATTAATACAATAATGCAGAAATCGACATGTCTGTGAGATTATTAAACTGCCCACTGCCCACTATGTTTATTGACATGTGTGGAATAGAGCAGGTATCTGAATAACATCGTTTTGTTCAATGCTATTTCTTTATAATGTTGATGAGATAGAACGTATCTCTTGTTTATATCAATTAGCCTATGCTAAAATACGGTCCCTTATACATTGTTCATCTCAGTTTCAGTAACCTATGGACGAGGATGAGTAGGACTTGGTGTGTGTGCGTGCGTGTGTGTGTGCATGTAGATAATACACAGTGATAGAATATTGTGGATATTGATATTGTTGGATGTATCAATAAACTATCCACCGTGCTTATTGACATCTTAGAATAAGATTCTAATAATGCCAGACAGTGACAAGAATTCAAAAACAGCCAGTAGATAAATTGGGAATGTCAGCTGGGGTGTTTTTTTTTAAATCCCCTTTCAGTTTTACCTGAAAGATAAAAATAACTTCCTCAAAACATTAAGGAGACATTTGAAAAAATAAAATTACTGATGGTTGTACCTCCCTCATACAAGAGCTGCTGATCAGTTCTAGGCAAACAAACAGCAGTCACCGCTTTGAAACGGGACTAAGGATTTGTGAGTACTTTTTGTTGAGGAGCACCCCAAGGATAAACTAGGGATGGAGGTGTTGATTCTGGATGCCATGTGATCCATACCTTACTGTTGCAAAGAGCTAAAAGTAAAACATATTTGTCTGTGGCCTTTGCTCTTTTTCAGGTAAAAGAGTAAGAGTAAGTTGTGTTTTATGAGCTCTTTTCAAAGCAGAACAGAAGTAAATACAGATCTTTTGCTCAGCAGGATTTAAAAACGAATATAAATATTAGCCTCATGGTTCTTGTTAAGATTTGTTTAAAATGAGAATTTTTCAGCTCAAATATTTGAAAACTTGGGGAATACTTTAAAAGTATAGATTATTAGACCATAACCCTAAACATTTTGATTTGTGAGACCTGGGGCAAGAATCTATATTTTTAAAAGCCTCTTTTAGGGATTTTGGTTTACGAATAAATATTCAGGTAAAAGAAGGAGGTAAGAAGCAGAGTCATGGAGTAAAAAAAAAAAAAGCATGTAAACAATATCTTTTGCCTTTTATTTTTTGCTATAAGATTGAAGAATTTATTGTTTTATATGTGTTGTTTTAAGGAAGGTTTTTAGTACTTAAGCAAAATATAATCTGAAGATATTGTTTTTTTCCCACCTCTGATTTTGTACTTACCTAGCAATTTCAGGATAAAAACACAAAAGAAATCTCCTATTATCCCACAGTGAAAGGATAATCCTTAATCTGCAGAGTATAGTTGACTGTGAAAACAAAGACTGATGTATAAATGTCAAAACTGCTCTTAGAATCTTTGAGTAGAGTAATCTTAATATTTATTTTGGGGAAAATTAAGCAGTGGAAACATTCTTGTTCATATTTTTATAGCTAAGATTAACTTTTATGCCTCAGTTGTTGGAGTTTAGGAGGTTTGGGAAATAAGTTGGAATTCGGGCCCGCCCAAGTGTAAGTCTAGACGAACCAGTCATGTAGTCTGCACGGTCTGCAGAAATGAAAGGGAGCCAAATTTGTTTTGAAATATGTGAATCACAACAGCACCAAGACCCTGAAAGATTAACGGGCAAAGAATAGGAACAGCTTTTTCATAGGAGGAAATACTTCACACATGCCTGTAGAGAAATGTTCCACTCCAAATCAAAGGAATGACAGTTAAAGAAATTAATGAGAAACCATTAATGGCTATTAAATTAATATAGATATAAATAAAACAAAGCTGATGTGACCTCAGAGAATGAGTAAATTCTTGTTTTTCTGGCAGCAATGTTAATCGCTCAGTTCTTTTGGAAGTCACACTGGCAAAAAGATATAAAAATTATACAAGTGGTCAGACCTTTGACCCAGTCATCCCCCTCCTTGGAGTTTATTCTGAAGAAAAACTCCTAAAGCAGAAAAAAAGCTATAAGGAAAAAAGGCATTTATTGTATTGTTGTTTCTGATGGCAGAAATTAGAAAAGCTATAGATGGCTAACAATGAATCAACAAAATTAGAATGTTTTCTAGCTGTCCCAAATGATACTCAGGTAGATTGTAGAAACAAAGAAAAATGTTTGGAATAAAGCATTATAAAATATATATATATACATATATTATCATGAAATATGTAAAAAGATTGTCAAGAAATAAACACTTATTATGGTGTAGACTATATATGTGAACTTGAAAACACTGGAAAAATTTAGCATTAAATGAAAGACATTTAAAAAGGCACATTATCAAGTTTGCTATAGTTGAAGTAAATTTTTGTCCTTTTCAGCAAAACGCAGTAAAGATGAGTTTTTCATTTGAAATCTGAAGCACTTTACAGCTTTATTCCTTTTACTCTCTTACCTCTCCAAATGAATATCCTAGCCACCGCAGTTGTCTTTTCTGCTAGAACATTTTTGTAGCCACCCGAGCCAAATCTTTGAAGGCTGTGGGGTCAGACATCTGGGTTTAAACCCCATCTCTGTCACTTACTGGGTGTAGACCCTGGAGAAACTGTATGACCTCTCTGTGCCTCGGTTTCCTCATCTGGACAATGCAAATAGTAATGGCTTCTAACTGGTGAGAATAAAGTGATATAATGCATATGGAAGTACACAATAAGGTGGATAGTACTAAAAGTACTGAACGATTAAAGCTATTATTCTATTCTCATATTTGGGAGGCACTCTTGATTGTCCACCCTACTTTTTTCCTTGGTGACAAACCCAATTTTGTTTAGGCACCTGACTGTAACATACCCAGCCCTTGTGGGTGAGTGAAAACTCTCAGCTAATGAAGGTACAGATTGGCTTAGAATGGCACGTGACTTGGTTCTGGTCTATGAGGTGTAATGGAAAGTTAGCTGGAGTTTCTGGGAAAGATACTCCTCCCTTGTGAAAAAAAAGAGAGAGGCACAGGAGATGTGTACTCTTCACCTCTTTCTGCCCCCCAGTTTTCCTGCCTAGGACATCCTTGTGTGATGATGTGTTGTCTGCAGCTGTCGCAGCCACTTTGCAATCACAAGGGGATGGTTGCCAACAGCCAAGGGTGGTAAGCAGAAAGGCAGAAGGAGCCTGGGTCTCTGATAACATCACTGAGCCACTGAACTAGTCAGCCTAGAGCTGCTTTCCTCAAGAGATTTTGTTAAGTGAGACAAATGTCCAAATTACATAAACAAATTTTAGTCGTCTAGTCTCATATTTGCAGCTAAAAACATTCTAAATTATAGATAAGTCCAATTGTTATTGACTCACATAGTAATTTAAAAATTATGCCAGTAATGCAAATGTGTTTCATGAGTAGATTAAAATTCATGAAATAAGTCAGCACTCTTTTATTAGTTTTTCATTTTAGATGTACAATTCTCATTGTAGAAACAATGCTTTTAAAATGTAACCTTATTTAACACCTGTCTTCCGTATTTTGAGCCCAGAAACCTCTTTGAGAGCGACTTTTATAATAAAAGTGAAATGTGGTTGGACTTGTGTGCTTTCCACTATCAACATGAAAAATAGTCTCAAAATAAACACCGTAATGATGTAACGTTTCGGTGAGGGTGAATGTGAGCCTGCGACTATAACGGCGATCCAGCTGCAGCCCTGATAGGGTTATGGCTTAAATATTTTGACTCTCTGTTAAAAAATAAACTTCAGTGCAGCTGATGAAGAGATTATGTGTTTTAATAGACATGTTTGCTGAAATTACATATCTAAAATAAGCAGGAAGTTGTATTTTTCCTTTGCTCTGTCATAAAGACTCTTCACTCCCAGCGCACCCTTTGAGCGAAAGTGCTGGCGGCCACCAGACTCCCCCACATGTGCGGCAAATTGGGAAGTTCTTTCTCTTCCATAATGTGAATCTTGCCGTGCTTTAAGGAGGTTAAATTGATAAAAATTACTTGTCAGCTGTGTTTTCTAGTGGGATTTTCATAACCAACATGAGCTTTATACTACATTTTTCTTACATATTATAGAATTGTCAAGATTCTGTAATACACTCTTTCTCCCTGTATAGCTAAAACATGTTAGGTCTCCCTAAGTCAAAAATTTCACTCAAACTAAGCACCTGACTGTCATTTCTCAAAGTACATTTACTTCAGTGCTTCCCTCCACGCGGACAACACCTGCTCCTCCTGCTTCAAGTCCCTCCTCTGCTCCCTGGAGGTCCTTCTCCATCTGTAGCGAAGATCTGCTCCCACGTTATTCCATCACTGCGAGTTGTCCCTGCATTAGTCAGGGTTCTCCAGAGCAGAACCAATGGGATGTAGATGTACAGGTGGGTGTACATAATAGGATATTGGTTCGTATGATTGGGGAAACCGGGGACTCTAAAATCTGCAGTGTGGGTGGCAAGCGGGAGACCATGGAGAGCTAATTCAGCTCTCACTGGAATGGCCACAGTTCCAGCCCTTGGGCAGTCTATTGGAGAAAGCCCCCTTGCTCAGAAAGCTGGGTCTTGTTATTCCATGTAGTCCCTCAACTGATTGGATGAGGCCCACCCACATTCTGCAGGGCAGTCTGCTTTACCTAAAGTTCTCCCATTTAATTGTTAAAGGGAAGGCGGGTGATGAGGTGGGAGAGGCCCTGTCTAGGACCATTGCTTACTGTGCACAGTTGATGGAGCGGATGCCCTAGGCCCACAGAAACCTTGACATAGGGCTCTATTGCCAGCCATTTCCCAGTTTTTCCTGGGTTTCCCCACTCCTCAGCTTGCACTCTTGGTCTGAATTGGGCTGGGCTTGAAGAGACACTCCCGCCTTCACTCTGTTGTGTGGTTTTGGGTATGTTACTCATCATCTTTGCACATCAGTTTTCTCATCAGCCAGATGGGGATGATAATAAGGCCTCAGAATGTTGCCATGGGGATTGATTGTATCAGGAGTTACGTGTAAGTGATTTGTATCCTTAAAGCACTATGTGAATGAAGGTGGGTTTTTTTCTCTGATCCACTTGCTGCCCCCAGACAAAATCTAATTTATGTAAAGCAATTGATTTTACTGTAGGTACCATGACTTCTGCTGATATGATTACCCTGTGATAGATTTGCCATTTTTTCCCCCAAGGAACAAAAGGGTATAATTGTAAGGCATTTATTCCTGGATTGGGGAACCATATTTCAACAACCTATGCCCAGTGACTCACCCTTGTCCCCGCACCTCCAGTGTGACTTATAACGTGTGTGAGATGCCGATCTGTTAGTGCTGGCCTGCTTGGAAGCCTTTGCTGACAGTGAGGAGATGAATAATTAGCCTAATAAGTTCTTGCCTGACTTCTTTGTTGCCTGCTGTCATGTTCAGAGATTAGACTTCCTAGGCAGAAGCTGAAACGTTTTTTCCCCCATGACACTGAAAATAAGGATTGTGCTTGAATGAAATTAGAACTGACTGTTCATTCATTAGTTTGGACATTCATTCAATCAACACATATTTATGGTGAGGACTGCATTGTGGATGGTGCAGTGTCAGATAGTAAAGAGGAATCAAAGTGGAAGAGAGGGAAAGAGACGGGAGAGATACAGAGATATTTGATTGCCAGACTGTAGAGTTTGGACTTTATTCCGTCGGTGTTAAAACCTGGGTGTTGTGAACACTGGGTGTGCAGTTGGACTGCCCCAATTCTGTCTCTGCTACTTCCGAGCTGTGTAACCTGGGGTAAATTACTGAACTGCTCTGTGCCTCAGTTTCTTCATCTATGAAAAGGAAGGAATGACAGTATTGTAGATGTTTCATTGTGTCGTAGTGAGGATGAAATGAGAGGACGTCTGACAGTCACTTAGAATAGTGCCCGACCCTGGGGAACTGCGGCAGGTGTTTGAGCTGCAGGAATGTGTGTCGGGAAGCACATCTGGCAGCTGGGTGAGGGGGAGGCGGCTGCAGTGGGGAAGGACGGGAAGGACTGGAAGGGTGGTAGCTGGGGACATTGTGGCAGTCCAAGCAGGATACATGGCAACACCAGGGGCCTGGGAATTCAAGCACCTTTTGAGGAAATAGCTGGGTAGAATAATTGAGGAATGTAGGGATCTTTTATTTCAGGGCATAGTCATTCACAGGGGGGATGGCCTGATTCTCATCGGTGGCCCCAGTCCTTTCTTCCATTTCCTTCATCAATGCCTGGCCTTCGTCAGGGCTCGTGTGACCATATGTGCTAGCATCCCTGATGTCTTTTCTGGTTTGGGGACAGAGTGGAATGGAATCAGAAATGGAACATTGGGAGAGAATCCAAAATGCTCACTCCTCCCTATTCACACTTTTTTCTATCAGTTTCCTACTTTCACTTCAATTGGATAAAAGAGGTTGCATAGTATACGAGCACTGTGTTAGGGAATATATTTTATTTCACTTGCCTTCTTAGTTTTAAAAATGTTTCTGGAAGAATTTAGGTACTGCTTTGATTTAATTCACTTTCCTAAAGTATTCATTTTACCTGAACGTAAAGATAGTCCAGTCTTGGAAGTCACAGCCAGGTGTGAGGGCTGGAACAGCCTACTGACCTGGCGACAAGGAGCTGTGGCATCCTGGTGACCCTCTCCTACCGGTCACTGCAAGGGGAAATGCCTCCCCCTGCCTCCGACACACAGCCGCACTCTCAAGGCTTCACCTTCCCCTGATAAAACTAAAAAGGCCTTTTATTTTATAAGGTAAATGAACACCCTTGAAATTTGAATTGAAATTTTCTTAATATGTTTTCTTAAATAAGCAGCATACGTATACGGTCAAGATTGGCTATTCCTGAGGTCACTCACTTAACCGTGTGTGTTTGCCATGAGTGGGGCAATACGCCACCTTGATAGAGCAAGGGGACAGCTAAAGAGACAATCAGCCTCACTGCTGGAGATTAGAGTTTAAAAAGTTGTCAGGCCCGAGCTCGGCGTTAGTTGGGTTTGTCCAGGGTAGAAAGGGTCGTTGTCGTCGATGTCATTCCCCTCTCCTTCCATTTTTTTGCCTTCCCAGCAACGGTTTCAGCTGACACAGGAAACGTGGTGGTCTAGCTCTATCCCCACAAGTGCCTGCTGACAATGAAGAGAAACGATTGTTGGCAAACAATATGAGAAACATTGTGATTGGGTTATCGTTCAGAAGGATGGGAGTAAACAGAAATGATTGCCTGCTGCTTATATACTGACCAATCCAGAGGCTGATCCATTTTTCTTATTTGTTAAATAATTAAGAGAGTGGAAATTGATTTTCCTGTAATGTCATTGTATTTTGTGACATGTAAATTTGTCTCAATTTTCCCATTACACCGTGGGTAGTTGCTTGAGTCTTGTCCAAGCATTTAAAAAAATTGCTCTCCTTTTTGTGTTGCTGCCGACATGAGATAATAAGAACATCGAACTTTAACACTGGTGTGTCCTCTGTCATTTGTAGCCTCCTAAACTGGTTTGAGGTATGGCTTTTGTGGTATGGCTCCCAATGTATAAGGAGTATTTGGTTATTTTGATGTTTTTGTTTTGGAATATGATGGTAATGAATGTTTGATAACTTTTACACATTAGTCACCAAGTGTCTATGTTTGTGGGTAACCTAACACTTGTTCTGTGTTTATCAGTAATGCTATTTTATTCTTAACTCTCTTGTTTTGGGCCCATGAATCTTTCCTATGTCCTTTTTATATATTTTCTTGGCATTCGTGTATGTTTTTATATGTTAGTTTTAGGAAGGCCCAACTGACGTGAACTAACACTGATTCAGTTAACACCACATTGAGAGTTCAGGCCCAAGTGTCTCTTACTGATGCAATAATTTTGGTCTAAAATAAAGCTGTGCTTCTGCGGCACTGGACTCCTTGTTTCTTAGGCTCTGTATGAGTTCTCTTAAGCAACTCTTAAAGTCTTCCTTGCTGCTACTGGCTGGAATAGTGGCATCTTAAGACAAGTTCAGCAGGGAGAACTAGAGACACATTGCACATTGGTGAACACGCATGTACAATAAATACTGAGAAGCGGTAGACTTAGCTTGTTTTTCCTGCTTTGGTTTGATCTGTGACAATTTCTTTCTCTAGATAAAGAGCATTTCTAATTTAGTTTCATGGGTCCACTTCAGTCATCAGAACTCTTGCTCAATGAGATGGGAGGAAATCCTAACACTTTCTGGAAATGCAGTTCTCGCAGACTGTAGTTAGGGCAGGACACTGTGATTTCCCAACACAGAGAAATTCGCCGCTTACTTGGCTAGTCACTCTTAGTCCAGGTCTGGAAGCAGAGGAGCTTGCGCCTGTGGGCGGCCCTTGCCTCTGGCCTTGGCCGGCCTGGTGACTGGGAAGCCCGGTGCTGGGCCGTCAGCTGACACGGTTTCCCTGAGTTTCTCCCCTTCGAGTGGTGGGGAAACTATTGGGAGGTTTTCTGGTTTACCTTGTAATGATTAGGGGGGAAAGCACAATAGTGTAAATATATATTTTTGAGATTAGTATTATACAAGTATCTTTACTATGTTTGCAGGCTTTAGTTTATTGATTAGTAGTGAAAAAAAATCTTTAAAGGGTTTCTTTTCCTCTTTCAGGCCACAGACAGTATGTTGTAAATCATTAAAATAAAATTTAAAAAAATTATTCATATTATCATTAGAACCTGGCATGCTAAAGGCACACAGTATTAAAGGACAGTAAGCACCTCTATTTCTTATAAGAAAGGAGCATCTCACCTTCAGTTACTTCTGATGTTTAACAGTATTAAAACAATAGATTCAAACATTTTTTCTTTAATCACCTATAACATTACTAAGATTATAAAAGCAACATAAAATCATTATGAAGAACATGGAAATACAGAGAATTAAAATCACCATAAACTTTGGTACCCAGAGATTGTTCCACTTAATTTTAATATATTTTTTTCAAGCCCAGCGTTTTGCCACGTGTAGTTTACACGGTATGTGCCATGTGGAATGCTTTGGTGAACACGAGTTCAAGTACAAAATCTGTCGACTCTGCCCCTCTTGGAGATCCGCATGTACATTTGGGATATGAAAGGCTCCGAGAAGGTCTGGAAGAAAGAGGCTTTTTCACCTTTTTAATCAGTGTTGCCCAAACGTGTCCACTACCAAGCTCCTGGTGTGCGTGTGATGCAATTTAGTGTTCTCCCACTGTGACAAATTTAATTATATTTTTCTTTCCTACTTTTGAGACATTATCTTTTTGGAGAGTCTGCTCTGGCTATGGGGAATTGTCCTTTAATATTTCTGGGCTGATCTCTTGATACACTTCAGAAAGAGGGTCAAGATTCAGAAACCAAAAATTTGCCTTGGAGAGAAGGAATAATCTTTGAGTGCTTGATCACCGTGGGCTGCATAACAAGATTCTGCATACCTTCAGTCCAAAAATCAAAGTTATTCATGGTCAGTGCTTCTAAGTCATTGCCAGCTGCTGTGGATTATATATTTGGGAAAGCTGATGGTGAGGCCTTTGATCACAGGCTGGCTTATTGTAGAATTTCCTGACCGCAAAGACCAATTACTTTCCAGAGAGGATGGGTAAGTGTTGGGGTGGTGGTGGTGGAGAACAGGCTATAAAATTGTGAGATTTGGTTATTTTGCAGTATACCATGTCCTCGGATCTATCTTTCTGAGATGGCTTTTATCCACAGTAAAACATTACCATATGCTGCTACAGTTAATAAAAAGATAATAACTTACTTCATACTGCTGTAGCCACTAAATCTAAACTGGGCACAAAGCTTTGTCACCCCCCCCTCCCCCAGGGAAGACTTGCTAGACACAAGTGAGGTAGCATCTCCAGCAATTCTGTGGAGGTTTCTTTTATGCTTTGAGCAACTGTCACTTCTGTCACTGTGTTGCTGTTTTTAGAATGGCTTTAGGGGTTCCCATCTTGCGTCTTGCCTAGTTCTTCCTCTTAACTTATGAAATGCTGGCAGCTTAATGGTTGAAGTCTGAACAGCTCTTTTTTTTCAAAAAAGAAGATATCAATCTGGTTTGACTTCCTGAGTATATATTTCTATGTAAGTTTTCTTCTGTAACCAACAATTCAACCATTGGTATTTCAGTAAATGTAGAAATCACATGACCCAGATGTATGTGAGGGAGTATGTCTGAGAGATTCGCAGAAAAAAGAAAAGCCCTTTATCTGACTGCAAACCCACATTGCAGACATTTGAGAAGAATCAGATTGGTTGCATTTGGTTTTTGTGTAAGTGTTCACCTGTTCACATTTTTACCTCCTATTCAGGGTCTGAAACCCATCAAGAGACTGGACCTACCAAAGGTCATTTCTAAAGCAAGGAGGGTATGCAGTAGAGCTGGCAGGAGCATCAAACGTGACACTTCAAGTTGATTTTCTGGAGCAGTGTAAATGGTACAAAAGTTTTATGACGGTAGAAAATAAAGTCAAAGCAAAACTGAAAACATGTTTCAGAACTCATGTGATGGTGACAAGTTTATCTTGCATGGGTTCCAACCTGTTTGTTCTTGTCAACGCTCACATTACTCTTCACAGGGGGTCTCACAGTGTGAATGCATAGGGGGTCTCCTCCCACTTGGTCAGCTGTACTTGCTTAGGTAGCGTCCACTTGAGGAGAGACCTGCTGTTAGCAGGAATAGCATACTAGGTCCCCTCAAATATTTTTGCAATCTGTAGCAGATACTGCTGATTGTCCCCCAGTATTCAGCCTTCCTTTCTTTATAGGTAAGATAAACTCCTTCTGGAACAAAGACTGTATTTTCTAGCTTCCCTTGCCACTGGGTATGACATGTGACTACATTCTGTGTAAGGGACTAACGTGTGAAATTTTCACAAAGGGGGAACATCACTCTTCCTTATTCCCCCTACCCCTTTCCCCTTGTTGCTTGGCATAGAATGGGATGGCTGGACTGAAGTGGCCACTGTGGGTCATGAAGTAGAAGCATGAAGTAGATGTTAGGGTGAGAGTTGCAGCCAGATAGCTAAAACCAGGGTCTTTATCTCTGGAACACCATACCAGTCCTGGGTAACTTCCTATTTAGACCTTGTTTGCAATGAGGGAGAAACATGCATCTATATGTGGTGTGCCCTATACGATGCTGTTGAACCTCCTCCTCCTCCTATCATATTATGCTAACCTTAGGGCCAGTTCTTTGTCAGGGTCGCAATCATAGCACAGACTGAGATGGACCAAATTCATTATGAAGAATCCATTTAAAAGCACTATAATGAGCCAGTTGAGTAGGCAGTTTTCAGAACAGACTCTTTATCCTCTTTGCTGCTTCCTTGTTTGGTCTTACCACTTACTGTGGCAGGGTGTCAGGATGTGATACAACTTGCTTATTAATTCACCCAGCAAAAAACTGAGCACTTACTATATGCCAGGCATTGTGCTGGGCTCTGAGAATCCAGTGAGAACAACACAGCCACAGCCCTTCTGTCCTGACAGGGCTTACAGTCTGGTGCAGAAAATTGGTGTTAGTCAAAGGGTGATACAGTTATGTTATTACTTTACACACTGTGATGAGTGGTCTGCGGGGAAAGTGCAGGGTGCTGCGAGAACCCAGGAGGTGTGGGAATTGCACATAGACTTGGTGGGTGAAAGGGACAGTCAGGGAAGGCTGGATGGGGGCTTTTGAATTGAGATTTGAAAGGTGAATTAGATTTAACTAGGCGAGGAAGGGCATATAGGTTGTTCTAGATGGAGGGAATTATCTAAGCAGAAGCTGTGAGGAGGGACATGGTGGGTACGTTTGAGGAATGTAAAGGCCACAGCACTGCTGTGCCTATGGGTGCTCTGTAAACAAGGACAGTGGTGGAAATCAACTAAGCTTACATGGCAAAGAGGGCACTTTATAAGGAATTAAGCATTATCTTTTAGAATAAGACCCCTTTAGGAAATCTGACAATTATATTCCTAATCTATCACACAACAGGTAAAGCAGTCAGACCTTTGGTAAGTTTGGGAGTGATACCTCAGGACATGTGGTTAAACTCCAGGTTTTTCTGCATGGTTCTCTTTTGTGGTGACTTACATACTGTATGCCAGTGTCACTTAGGTGTTTGTACAGGTGGATGGGGGCAAAAATGGAGCCAGCATTAAAGACATGACACAAATCAAAACCTCTGGTGAGAATATTAATGCTATGAGGTATTTCTTCTTTTAAAAGATTTTATTTATTTATTTTTCGAGTGGAAGGGAGGGAGAAAGAGAGGGAGAGAAACATCAATGTGTGGTTGCGTCTCATGTGTCCCCTACTGGGGACCTGGCCTGCAACCCAGGCATGTGCTATGACTGGGAACCAATGACCCCTTGCTTCGCAGGCTGGCACTCAATACCCTGATCCACACCAGCCAGGGTGATGCTATGAAATATTTCTAATGAGCGCATGAACTCTTGAGAGGCCCCCTTCTTTTAAAAAAGGAGTTCCACAGGGTACCTTGAACATGAGTTAGCAAGTCTCCTTTTTTTGAAAAAAGTATTGTGGAAGCAGTACCTCATAAATTGATGCTACTGAAAGTAAAAACAGTAGAGGCAGGGAAATATTTGTTTTGCAAACATGTTTTATTTATAGGTTAATGAGTTCTTTAAAAAGATGATTTAATAATTGAGTCCTTCTTTGTTTTGAACAAATATAGTATTTTGTGCCTTTCTTTAAGCATAGTAACTAGTACTGAAACATTCAAGGGAACAGTACTCTATGAGAACAGAGGTCTATTCTCAGGGGAAAAAATAATACAGGCAGCTATTATACGAGACCCACAACTGGTGGTGAGCGACTTAAAGGAGTCGCGCTCTCTAAACCGAGTCTGTGCTGCCTCGCACGAGCTCCATTCTATGCCATCGCCATCTCCGTCGTGGCCCGGGCATCAAAGGACACTTTGTTTTGTCTGTTTTCTTCCTTCCAGTGAGGGACAGGCAGCAGTGTCTTGCTTCTCCCAGTTCCTCTGTAGTGTTTCTGAACACTGATTTGCCTTTGCTGCTTCTATACCGAAGACAGTGGTGTTCAGACCACTTCCCTCATTATGTTCTCTAAATGAACTTGGGACTGATGCGGTGCGAGGTTCTCTTTTTCTCAGTAAAGTTTCTCTTTTTCTTCTCTTTTCTTTTTTCTTTTCTTTCTTCTTTCTTTCTTTCTCTCTCATTCTTTCTCTCTTGTCATTTACTGTGGGGAGATTTGAAGTTTGGGGCTTGTACTGAAAGTTTTTGATACATGAAAAAAGAAAATTGAAGCTTATTTAAAGTTTCCATAGTAAGGACAATGGCAGCACTTCTAACCATAGAGTTGAAAGAAAACTTCTAGGCCCCATAGACCAAACCAAGCCTCAACATTATAGAAATAAGTTAAAATTAGAAACCTTTTATAATATCCTCTATTTTATTGGTCTATAGAAATATACTTTATATACTCTCCTGTCAGTCCTTTTTAATTCATTTTTATTTTTTTTTAATGAGTTCAGGCTTACCGTTGACTAGGTGGGAAGATGGGTTCAGGACACCCTGAGCTGGAGTGGGTTCCGCACACACTTGTGAGTGCTTTCAAGATAGGGACCATGTGTCTTCTCAGTCTGGTCTTCACGGGGGCACTGTGGGTGCTCAGTCATGGTTTTTGAATATCTTCACACACAGTTAGACTTCAGGAGAAAAAAAGTGCCTTCAACTTAAGTTCTGATCCTTCCAAGAAGGCTGGGCACAGAAGTCCTTTGTGGCCTGTTTGGCCTGCACCAGGTGTGTGGGCTGGGGGGTTCTGGACATATTGTGGGGTCTGTATTGAGAGGCCCCAATTTGGTTTTTACTATGACACTATTTCCTCTGGTCTTATTTCTACCCAATGTACAATTATACTTAGTTCTTTGGCCCAGGTGTCTCTTACAGTCAGATTTGCTGTTTTATGGCCCCTTAATAAATAGCCCTCCTCAGCTGACTCCTGGTGTTAAGCCCTCACTACTGTGCTGAGGGCCCTGTTCAGAATGACTTGCTTATTGGCTCTACCATTTTTTTTGCTCACCTAACTGTGGACACTTTGCATTGTTAGTTAATTGCTTTTTTCATTCGAACCTCATCTCCCCGTTTTATAGCTTCTGGAAGGCAGAGGGTGGACTTACACTTTTGAGCCTCTCTCAGCACATAGCAGGCAGTCGACAAATACTTGGGAATCTGGGAATTCCAAGTAAAGATAGTTTGGTTTTGTAGAAGATTCTAACAATGTAATTCTATTTAGTGGTTCTTTTTTGTTTTTAAAGAATCCAAGATCATGCTTAACTGGGTAGAGAATTTCTTATAGTGTGCTGAGATTTTTCACATGCGGGTCATCTTTCTTTGGTCTTAGGTCTGCGCACGTGTGTGTGTGTGTTGTGGGTGAAGTTTGTAATGTTGAACTTTGCATAGAAAGCCCATAGGTAGAGGCCCATTCTGCAGGTAAAACATAGCACTGATTGAACAAACGTTGTTAGCAATGGATGAGGAATGCAGTTTGAAAGATTTAGCATTGAGTCTAGACTATTAACCCTCTCTTTAGCCTCTTCATAAAAAGGCTCTATTGAATTTACACTATTTTCCAAAAAAAAGAGCCTGTACATCTTATCACTGGGAGGAAGATGATGTTAGAAAGAACTTGACTAGAAGTGGGTTTCAGGTGAAATTTGAAGAGAAACAATCAAATGGAGTTCACTAGCAATTTAACTTTAGAAGTTTAGCAAGGCATTGTAGTCTTGAAAATTGGCAACCTCCAAATTTCTATCAATAGGTTAAGTAAAGTTTGGAATATTGACCTAACAGAAACGCATGTGCTATTAAAAAGAATGATGTGGACAGGCATATGTGACATGAGATAATCTACAAAAAGTAAAAAAATCAAGTTGTGGAACAATTCTTGAAATATGATCCCAATTATAACAAAACAAAATAAGTGATTTCTATGTATATAAGTACCTGTAGCCAACTTGTAGGGAGGACTCTGGCAAGATGCACATCAGACAGATGGGTGGTTGTTACCTCTGGGGAGTGAAGACAGGTGGGGTTTTCTGGTTCACTCTGTATATTTTTAAAATTGAGAATATGTTTAAATATAATTTGGTTATAAAAATACTGCCAATGGTCTATAGATATTCTTTGTCCTTTTACCTCTGTGGTGTCTTATGAGAGAAAACTGAAAGAACAATTGAACAGTGTATAGTTTTGAGTTGTTTAATTGGATTATTTTTTTTGCCAAAGGTGAGTTCAGTTAAACTTGAATTATTGTTAAACCGTGAGAAGCTGTGGAATGAAATGGAATACAGTATAAGATGTTTCTGCCTATTCCCTTTGTTAAGTCCATTTCAAAGACATCAGATATTGGTCAAAAAAATTGCAGCAGTTAATATGTTTAGTAATATTATTTATGTAATCAAATTTGTATTTTCTAGCAGTTTTACTTTGGTTTGAGACATTCAATGTCTGGGAGGCATTTTGATCATTTCTGGGAAGAGCTGTGACACCACCTTGCATGAAGCCGTTGCGCGTTTTATCCCGTCGACCCTCCTAGGAGCAGTGGGTGGAGGTGGCCAGGCAGCACTGGTTCTGCTCAGCACAGGAGGAAGTGGTCCCAGGGAAAATCAGTGACATAGTCAAGTCACAGAGCTAGTAAGTGACAGGTCAGGAATCCGATGAAGCCAAGTCTGTCTGATTTCACATTTTGCTTTTTTTCTCCCCAGCATGAGGGGTGTACCAGAGCAGAGCTGCCTGGGGAGAAGGCCCTGGGACCATGTTTTGCACGGATAAAGCCTCAAACCACTGAAAGGTGTTGTGAGGGAATATTAGACTCGAAGGAAGAAGATGAGGGTCAAAGAAGAAAACAAACATAAAAGGACTTTCTTGAAAGACATTTTACAAATGTGAGGTAGTGTTTTGACTATCGTTGGAATAACAACACATTTATTCTCTTCTTGGCATGCTTGTGAGAAATGGCCAAGAGCTCTACTCTCTCTGCTTCCTTTTAGATTGGAAAGCCAATGCAGAGGAAGAAGAGAGGTGAGGCAGGGAGAGAGCCAAGAAAGGAACCTCATCAATTGACTTCCATTAGGATCAAATGGACTCACTGCCAGTAAGAGAAGCTCCTTTTTAGGAGGAAGTAGGCCCTATATAGGAAGGGGCTCCTCCTCTCAGGTGGATAGATTTTTTTAAACAAGATTTTATTTATTTATTTTTAAGAGAGAGGAGGGAGAAAGAGAGGGAGAGAAACATCGATCAGTTGTCTCTGGTACGTGCTCCAGCTGGGGACCGAACCCACAACCCAGGCATGTGCTCTGGCTGGGAATCAAACCTGTGACCTTTTGGTTTGCAGGCCGATGCTCAACCCACTGAGCCACACCAGCCCAGGGCTCTTGTGTGGACAAATCTTGAATGAAAAATGTTTATGGATTTGTGCCCATTCCCATGTGTTCTGTTATTGGAGCTGGGATGGTGGAGATACATATAGGGGCTCAGATTAAGTGAAATTCACCTTGTAGCTGCCCTATGGCTACAACTCTCCATATCTGCAGGGTCTGGATGAGGTTTTGTGAAAAGCTGACTGGTAAAGGGGAGGCTTTGTGTTTCACTACCAGCCTTTAAGGTCATGTGCTCTTTGGAGCCCTGGGTTTCTTAAGGACAGACTGGAATATCACCTCCTTGTTGTTTTATTAGGTTTTCAGAATGGGAAGTCTTGAAAACCACATACCTTCATTTATTCAGAAGGTCAGCATGTGGGACACAGGGGTTCAGGAACAAAGTCATCCATCCATCCACTCATTCAGCATGTATTGTGTGCCTGATACCAGTGGACACTAAAGGGTCGTGATGTAGCCATGATGGATACCAAGACCAATTCTGTTCTTGCCTTGTAACTCATGATCTTGTGGGGAAGGGGAAGAAGAAACATAGAAATAACTATTCTATTACAATGTGCTAGGTGAAGCACTGGGCACATAGTGAATACTCAAACGGCTCATGAGTGGAAGTGTTAGAATATATGTATAAACAAGGCCCTAGATTCAAGGCCTAGGGCAGAGTTTTTGAACCACAGTGCTATTGACATTTTGAGTAGATAATTCTCTGTTGTGAGAACTATCTTGTGCACAGTAGGATGTTCAGCAGCATTCCTGGTTTCTGTCTGTGGCACCCCTCACCCAGCTATAACAATCAAAAATGTTTCCAGATGTTGTCAAATCTTCATGGAGCAAAAATCTCCGTTGGTTGAGAACTGCTAGCCTAGAGGAACATGGGACTGTCATGTTGGGCAGGGCTAGGGAAGGGTGTGCTGGGTAGGACATTCTTAATTAATGATTCAGACTCGGGTCCGTTTAGCCTCGAAGAGCATGGCTACTGACAACAACTTAGGTAGAGGCACATCTGTGTATTTTTGCCGAAATCTGGGTTGATTTTGTTTCCTCTCCTCGTGGCGGAGATGATGCTATATTTCCTCAAACCTTATATTCTTTTCCTTCTGTGCTTATTTTCCAGCCTTCCTCTCAGTTGGGTGGGGACAAATGACTGAGTTCTGGCCCAGGGAATGTGGCCACTTTCTCTCCTTATCCTTGTAAAACTTCCCCCATGATCCTTTACTCTGCCTCCTGGTGTGTCGACTGTAAGCACAGGATCCAGAAGAGGCCCTGAGGCCCTGGGAAATGATGGAGGCCCTGGAGAAAGAGGCCTAAGAGACCCTGAATGGCTAGGTGGAGCCCAGTCCTCTTCTGATCTGCACTGGACTGTAACATAAGAAAGAAGTGAATTCTTACTCTGCTGCACCAAGAGTTAGGGGATGTTTGGTATAGCATTTAGCTTTCCTGATTGATATAGTCTCTCCTGCTCCCTCTCTTCTGTTGGGTACCCCTCGTATGTCATAAAAATACTACTTAATGTTACTTCTCTTCATCACTCTGGTGGCCTACACATGTTATAACCTAGGATATACCCCTTTCTTAGCAGTTCCTACAATGCAGTCAATTATTATATACACCTTCCTAGCTCACGTGGTTTTCCTTTCCAAAGTCTGCTTTGGAGAGGGTGAGTGTTTGGATCTGTCTTTAGACGGCTAGGACCAGGTCATGGAATAAATTCTGGTTACAATCCAAGCAGAACATTCTTCCTGAATGCTGAGTTCATAGCAGCTTTATTCCCTGCACAGTTCAAATGGTGGCTTCCTTAAGGCAGAGGAAGAAAGAGGACAGTCGATCCTTTTATTTAATTTTGGCAAGCCTGTGGGTTATGGTGCTCTGGGGAAACACAGCCACAGATGTATCAGTGTCTTAAAAAATTCTTGGCAGTCTAACCTTTAAATCATAAACGTAAACACAGGCAGCACATCCTTGAAGAAAGCTTGTGTTGTCTGTATTTGACACTGATATCCCACCTTCCAAGATCATCCTTCCATCTTTGCTTGTGAAGTGCAAGTTTTGTTTGTTTATTTTAATCAGCATTCGCTTCCTGTATTATCTGGGTGTGTTGTCACTTTCAGCACGTTAGGCAGTTTTATGATTAGCTCAGCAGTCACTGTATATCATTTGTTGCTGAGTTATAGATAAGCACAAAGGAGTTTCTCTTTTCTGACTGTACAGTGATGATGTTGCCTCTCTATTTGAGAGGCAGCATAGCAAGGTTGTTAAGAACAAGGACTCTGGAGCCCTACTACTGCCTGGGTTCTAATCCCAGTTTAACACTTTATTTATTGTGCGACCTCGCAGCACATTGCTTAGCTTCGCTGTGCCTTGCTCTCAGCAATAACAATCACACCCACTTCATAGAGCCATTGTGAGAACCAAAGTGTTATTCTATATAAGGACTTTAGGTGTGTGCCTGGTACAATGTAAGTGTGTTATAAGTATTACCTGTCAATATCACTCAATGCCAAGTTCTTGTTTTTACATATTTTAATTACATAGTAATGAAAAGGAGAAGCTAGTTATTATTATTTAATTCATTAGTTCTTTAAACCTTCTCTGTGTTTTTTAAGGACTTAATTAGCTAGAGTTATTCCCTCATTTGGGGGGAAATTCTTTTTTTATTTATATGTACTTGGACAGGAAAAAATATGAAAGACTAGATACTAAAATGTTAATAGCATCATCTCTGGGAGGTTTGACTAGGGATGATCTTAATTCACTTAAAATTTTCTTATTTGCATTTTCTAAGTCTCTACACACTTTATAGAATTTTGTTTTAACAGAACCAAAAACTCAAGTAGTATTTTTAGACGTTTCCAAAGAGAATGTTATTTGTATTGTTTTGCATATGAATATATATTTCATATATTATATGAAATTCCACACTAAGTGAATTATTTTTGCCTTCACTTTTTGAGCTTTCCCCTGTTTTTCTTCAATCAAATGAAAATGTTGGTAGGATCAGCGACACAAATTGCCAATTATAGAGACTTCTAGAACATAGCTGCACATTTCATGGAACTTTTCTTCCAGTAGCTTTTGTTCTTTTGTTTATTTTCTTTGCCTATTATGTCTGATAATTCTGGTAACAGGCTAGACTCCTGCCAGATACCCCGATTCAGCTACAGGACCCAGTAGCTGTAGAACGTGGACCTAATACTACCAGGGCGCTTCCTGCTTTTACTTTAAAAACACACACTTAACATCTGGGGCTCTAGAAGATGGTGATACGACTGTGACCAAAATGTGAAGGTCATTGTCTAGAACCTTCACAGCCTACCTGATATTGCTTAAAGCCTCTAAAGAATTGGACCAGGTTGAAAAGAAATATTTTGGTGAGGAAGTATGCAGTTTGCAAATGTCGCCTTCAGCAATATTTCTGATTGTCAAAAGGGAGAGCTGGTGACTAAAGCAGAGAAAGTGATGACCATCTATCATTGAAAGCCATCACTTGGCACATCCAGTCCCTAGTATTCACTTCAACCCTGCAACACAGAGAAGGTATGACAATAACCGTAATTACGATTTCAATAGTAGCTAACAGCTAACATTGTTTTTTTTTGAGCACTTACCGTGTACCAGCCACTGAGCTAAGCTCTGTACACAATCATCTCACGTCATCCTGGTGACACCTCCGAGAGGACACGCTCTCTGACCCTCCTGGTACAGGTGAAGACACTGAGGCTCTGAGTGGTAGCCTGACGGAGTTGAGATTTGACTCCAAGCCTGTCTGACTCTGCAGTCGTGGTGGTTCGTGATATCGCATTGCTCATCATCCTGTAGTCAAGTGATTTTTAAGGAATTTTGTGCCCAAATGTGTTAACCTTTTATCTGGTGACATCAATTTGTTTTCATCTCTTTTGGTATTTCTAGTAATGCCTACATTTATGTGTAGTTTTAAAAGGATGTAGTTATGTAAGTTATCTGTTTGGTTTTTAAAAACCAGCCCACAGGGCAGTCAGGACAGCTGTTACCCCAGGTTTTTCTGTGAAAAATGGAGCCCTGAGAAATGGACTTGTCCCAAGAGCAATGGATCAGTCCCAACAAATGTGACACGAAAATGTCAGGAGCTGGCCCGGAATGAGGTCCTGGGACTCCTGGTCTAGTTCTTGTTCAACTCTGCTGTGTTTCTGATACTTCTTTCCCACAGGTCATCCGTCTTCTTCTTGCTGCCCCAGTGGGCTACTTTTCATTAACACAGAGCATCTTCTTGGTTATATTTAGCAGGTTAGCAGGATTGGGACACACACACATGGGGTTGGTCAGGAGAGGCCGAGGACCAGGCCTTCCAGGAGTTCTCACACCTTACCTTGTGTGTGTCAGGAGGTGTTCACTGAACCCTGGGTGTGTTATTGTCCTTATTCCTTCCCAGAGTCTTGGAAAGGGGCCAGCAGTGCAACACGACACCCAGTGCTGGAGGAGCCTGGCTCCTTTCCAGCTCCCTGCGCTGTTTCTGCAGCCCGTGTGCAGCTCGCCCTGAAAGCATGGCTGCAGACCACCCATCAGCAAATGAATCCTTTCTGAAGAAGTTGCCCTGAAGCCATTTCTTTATATGAAAGCTTTTAGTTCATCCCTGCACTAGAAATTCAATTTACCACCGAATGAAGTTTTTAAAAGGAGGTTGTTATTATTTCTTTTAAAGAGAAGTATCAGAGGGCAGGGTTTGGTGGAAGCAATAAAGAAAACCATTAATATAGATTGAGAATTAGGCCGCTGTTTCCTGGTGAAGATGGCAGGAGGGGGTGTTTTCCATCTCACAGGCAGCGCTAGTTGTCATAACAGCGGCAAACTGCTGGGCACAAAGGCAGCAGTGAGCCTGGCCGGTGTAGAGCTGGTGTCTGGTAGCTCTCAGGGAACTGGGTCCAAATTGTGGTCCCTTCTTGGAATTGGATTCTGACATCTAATTTCACAAGGAGAAATGGTGTTATGAAAGAAGGTAATGTAATGGAGAAGAAAGAAGCTGAAGATGGGGGACTCTAGCCCCAGCTATGCGACTAATTATCTATGTGACTTTATTTTTATTTTTTATTTATTTTCATTGAATTTATTGGGGTGACATTGGTTAGTAAAATTATGCAGGTTTCAGGTGTACAACTCTACAATACATCATCTGTGTATTGTATTATGTATTTACCACTCCAAGTCAAGTTTCCTTCTGTCTCCATTTCCCCCTCCCCTTTACCTTCTTCTGCCTCCTCCCACCCCCTTCCCTCAGGCAATCAATCACCATACCGTTGTATCTGTATGACTTCAGAAATGCCACTTAACAGTTCTGGGCCTCGGCTTCCTTACCTGTAGAATGAGGTGGTTGGACCAGATGTGGGGTGTCCAACCCTCGCTATGCATTGAATCAGCAGGTGAACTTCTAAAAATACAGATGCCTAGGCCCCACCTGCAGAAGTTCTGATTTAGCGGGTGCAGGGTTTGACCTGGCATCAGTATTTTTAAAGGCTTTCCAGTAGATTCAGACGTATAGCCCCATGAGATCAAGTCTAAAGTCCCCTCTAGCTCTGATAGTCTATTTTAAGATATCATACTCGGTTTCGTACCAAGGGATTTATAAACCACACAGCAGCTTGTAAATGGGTTTACTGTAATGAAGAACACTGATCATTTTTGTCTTGGAAAACCATAGAAAAGTTATTGAAGAGTTATTGAAGCTATGCTGTTGATTTGTAAGATGATTCTTCAGGGGAAGCCATACAAGTTTTCTTCTATGAGATACTGAAGATGGAAGAAAGTTAGAGGCTTTAATATAGCCATAGAGGAAAAATTGTTCATTTTTAGGTAAATGAAAGTGTTTTTCCTTAGAAGTTTATGCTAGGAGAATTTGTTCATAGTCTTAGAAGAGAATGTTTGGGTTGCAAACTATTTTTAAGGTAAGTACAGTAATTTCTAACCCACACTACCTTTTAAGTTCAAACCAAGAAAATCATATTTTTATAAATGCCAAATTACTAGGTTTGTTTTGGGGTCAAAATTTCTGTCCTTACTAATGAAAAGTTCCCTTTCTTAGGAATCAAATTCCCCCAAACCAATTTTATTTTTCAATGTAATGCACTGGAAAACATAAGATTAATTGAATATTCTTTTCATTGACTTAATTTCAAATGATTAACCCTACAGGAATGGGGCTAAATTATTTTATAGTTTATACTTGGGTTTCAAAAGAAAATTTAATATGTGTGGCATAAAATTTGATACCAAAGGTTTTCCCACAAGTATTTTCTGTGCAAATCTGTCCCTCAGATCCCCAGAGGCAGCTGTCATCAACACACAAGTGGGTCATAGTAAATCCAAGCCCAAGGTCACCTTTCTTCCCTTCCCCCTCTCCCTCCCCACCACACGCGCAAAAGACCTAGGCTATGTAATCCTCTTTTGTGTTGGAAGAATCTCCGCAAGATTCAGAACTGTTTCTTCCGAACAGGAAGTCACCAGCTGAACCCATGATAAAGTTCACATTCGTTTTGAATTTAGAAACTGTGATCTATAACAATTCTATATGAGGAAAGTGGAGAGTAAATGACCTCATGTGGCATCAGGTAGGAGCAGATATAATTAGATAAGAGGTGCTTTTAAAACAATCAATATGGACACACTCTTTACTAGCCCTTGAATCTTTTTCCTGAAAAGGATAAGAAAATTGAGTTTGTATTTTAAAATCCTATGAGACTTTAAAAAGAAATGTTGGGTGTTAGATTTTTAAGTACAGAAAAGCATAATGAAGAAAACAAATGACTCAAAATTCGTCACCTAGGTAACCTTGTAATCATTAGAAACTCAAATATACAAAAAGGGCACAAAGGCTGCTCCCAAATATCCACTTTAAATAGAGGACTTTATTATTTCTGTAATTTCGAAAATGAGGCTAGAATGTAATAACAACTAATATTTTGACCACTTGTTTTATGTCAGTTTCTGGTCTAACTTCTAATTCTCCAACAACTGTTATAATGTAGGTGTTATTGTTATCCTCACTTTAAAGATTAGAAAAGATGCTAAGTAATTTGCCCAAGGTCATGGTTGATACGCAGAAGAACTGGGATTTGAAGCCAGACAGCCTGGCTTCCAAGGCCCAGATCATAAACCATTTCTTCATGCTGCTTATCATAGAATGTTTGGGGCTTAAATTGTACCAAGTTTTAACTACTCTTGCCAAGGAACTAGACTGCTATGAAAACAGAAAAGTATCTTAGGTTTTCGAAGACTACAAGTTAAGAACATATCTTTCTATTCTTTATTCAGGCCTACTCTTTGGAATAATCTCAGAAAAGCAGAATTTAGTTTTAACAATGATACCTGAAAAATTATGAAATTGTAATTATGTTTACAAGGAGGAAAATGCCAATTGTGGACAGTTTTGCCCTCCTTCCGTTTTCATTTATTTAACTTTTCTCTCTCCTTTTTCCTTTTTAATTTTATTTATTTATTTTTTCTTTTTTTTTGATTTATTTATTTATTTTTAGAGAGGGAAAGGAGAGGGAGAGAGAGAAACATCAATGTGCGGTTGCTGGGGGACATGGCCTGCAACCTAGGCATGTGCCCTGACTGGGAATCGAACCTGCGATGCCTGGTTCGCAGCCCACGCTCAAACCACTGAGCTACGCCAGCCAGGGCTTTATTTATTTATTTTTTCTAAATATCTTCAGACTATGGCCAAGAGAAGGCATGGAGAGCCGTTCTCAGCAGAGGAGCAATAACGGCACTGCTGGTGTTTTCTTGCGCCCTGTCTGATGAAGCCTGGGGCTCAATTTGCCTCTCGAATATGTCCTCAGGGAACATGTTAGGGATGCAGATCCTTTTTTGTCGTTGAAACCAACCCCTGAGAAGCCCACATTTCATGAACGCAGACAGGGAATTCTTTTTCTTAATGCATTTCATTACACATATGGAAGCACATCTACCAGTTAGGGGGGCTTGCTTACACATTTGTGGACTCATGTATTTATTCATTTATCAAACTTTCTTCTGCTGCTGCTCCCTGTCCTGAGGGAGCCTTTCCCTGGAGGAGACGAGAGGGTGAGGCAATGAGCTGTGTTTTCTTGTCAGCAGTGACTTTTCTCTGTACCAGAGGCTAATGCATAAGTTTGAGAGGAGCCTGCTAGTCGAAGAATAACAAAACCTATTATGTTAAAAAAAAGTTTCCTTATCTGGCAGTCATATTTTACAATAATTCAAATCATGTAAATTTAGGAGAAGGATATCTTCTCCTACATGTTTTTATAAAAATAACTTTCACATCACACACTGTGTCTCAGAGGCAAATGATCAATTCTGAATCTACCTATGAGTCCAAATAAAGCGAACGCCTGAATGCCCATTTAATAAACACCATTAAATGTCTCAAAGGTTTTAACAGTGATTTATATTAATAAGTAAATTTCTAAGGCAAGATTTTTCTGAGACTGATTGCTGTGGGCAAACTAAATGCATTAGCTGGGAACTGTGCTTGTAATATACCCCAGCACTCCCCCCTCCCCTACCTAGAAATATAATCAGCTTGACACAGCAATTAATTGAAGCATCCGTTTCTGGCTGTGGAGCCTCCCAGCCAGAGTGCAGGGTGTCTGTGATTGAGTCTGGCCGCCAAGTAGATTGCCCATGCCTACCTCTACTAACTCACCACTGCATTTCTTTCTCGAGGGCGTATTTCTAGTCTCAAAACACAAATTGACAATACTTTGAAGAGTGGAGAGAAGGCAGAGAAATAAGAAAAACCCATTATATAGAGAACCCATTTTCTAGGCTAAGAACATGATACCAAGAACATAGTAGTAACTAACCTAACTTTTTGTAGGATAACACTATAGGACATATAATCAAATATAGGCATATTAATGGCAGAAATTTATTCCTGGACAAGACAGAAATGTGGTGATATTCACATTTAAATATACCCTAAAGGAGAAGAAATAAAAGCTGCAAGGGTATGAGGCCTGCTATAAAAAAAGATTACATTATGACTACTTTTTTCTTTTATTTTTTTCTACCTTTAAATATATTGTATAATTCCATCCTTATGTAAGTTTTCTGGATTGACTTCAAAGTAATTTATGTTGTGCAGACTTTTCTAGTGACATGAAAAAAATAACGATCCTGGAATATTCCTTTGTTACAGTTTTAATAAATTATCTCTGTATGTAACGATAATATGAAGAGTGTCTCCTGAAAACGTGTTAAAATGAAGGGAATCTTTCCTGCCGAGGCTTTCACTCCCTTGCTTTACTTTCTCCCATATTCTCTAAGGCTTCTTCCGGCCTTGGGAGAGTTGTCTGTTTGGCCTGATTCTCATTTCTTCCGTGGGATGTCGTCTTCCCTTGAGGGATGAGAAGCGAGCTTCCTTTGTGCCTTGGTGTTTTCTCCTATTACAAATATGAGTAGACTCCTTTTTCAGCGAGTTACTCTACGCGACCCGTTTGGTTAATTATCCTCTGGCCTCCCCAGACCCTGATTATTCTCAAGGACCTTAATCAGGATCCCATTTGCTTTCACGGTGCCAGAAATTTTTGCTTTATTCACTGTTTTTAAAACACCCTTCAGATCTTTTATGGATTTTTTGTATTTATCAGTCTATACTCTACGTGTATGTGTTATCAGGATTTTGTGAGCTGCAATGACAGAAATGCCAGTCAACTAGAGTGTGAGCAAAAATGACGTCGTATTGTGGAGACAGATGGTGGTGATGGTTTCACAGCAGTGTGCATGTACTTAATGCCACAGAATTTTTCTCTACCTCTTGGCAATGCAGCATTTAACTTTTCATTATTCCTTCTAAAGCTCTAGAAGCGTGCAGAGATATGTGGTGGATGGGGAGTGGGCTATGGGATGGGTCCCGGACAGCTTCATGGAGACATTGGCTATTGAACTGCGGTTATGGGCTTGGGAGCAATTAATAGAAAAGTTCTCAAAATAAAGTCATTGGTTTGAGCAATGGTGTGAAGATGGGAAAACCTAACTTAATAGTTCACTTTGGCTCTAGAATGCCCTGTACATTGTGTGCAAAATGAAGGCAAAAGGTATAGCTAAGTCCAAAAAAGGTGGCTGGAAATAGCAGTGTGTCTGGCTTGAATGCTAGACGTTCCTAGAAGACCAAGGGCGGGTAAGGTGGTGGCACCTCAGGCAGGGGCAGAGGCTCCAGTTCCGGGGAAGTGGAAGGGGAAGGCATGGTGGAGAACAATCATCTCAGTGAACATTTTTCATTCCTTCTGTTCGAATGTCTTTCTTCTTTGTTAAAATTCAGAATGGTCTTTCCATCTCTCTGCCATTTTACAGGACCACTTCTCTCCAGCAAGTAATTCATTTTGTCTGGTGTCCTGATCTCAACAATTATTCTCTCCTTCTGTCTCATTCTAGCATTTCACCTGTGCCATACATTTTCTTGTTTCTAACCTAAGCCCTCATGCTATTGACAGTCTTCTTCTATCCATCAGTAGGAAGATGAGGGAACATTTTAGTCCCCAGAGTGAAGGGCTTTGTTGACGAATACTCTTTCCCCTGGGGCCAATTACTCAAATGTTTTCCTGGAAACTCTGTGAGAATTGTGTATTCTGAGCTGAACTATAGACTTTTTAGATCTGGAAAGGACCTAAAAAACAAGCAAACAAACACAAAAACCCCACAACAAAAAACATGCCATTCACCCCACTCATTTAACAGATGAGAAAACTGGATCCCATGGTTGTTTAAATAACTCTATCATACACTATCACCTGAAAGGATAAAAATCTCAAAGCTACACCTCGAGGAAGACTATATATGTGATTCAGAGCCATTATTGCTGTGCCCCAAAGTGGAAAATAACCTCTTCTGAACTTGCTACCTAGCTTTTTTCCTGTTGTTTAATTTCTCAATGGTTTGGCCCAACAATTTCAAGTATCTTTCAGATACAGAGTAGAGTGTGCTGTTTTGGCTACCTCCCTCCAGGAGATTCTGTTATGTCATCCAAGCAAATAATAGTCTTTTCTAGTGGAATCACTTGAATTTTGGTGAGCTGTCACAACACTAGCATTTTCTATATTAAAGAACACTAATATATTCCCCCATCCTGTGCAGTTCAGGACCCATATAACCTTAGTGACAATCTGAGTCTCTGGATGGCTTTAGATCCTTTGATGAAGTCCTGGTGGTGGTTACGTCATAGCTGATACCCGGGATCTTTCTTTGCTTCTTTATGGGTTTTGACTGACTGAAAAACTCATGAATCAGTAAGGAAACAGGAGGTAATTGTGGTTATTTAGATAACCTAGTAATGTGGAAGGTAATTGGACCATGAGGAAGGTGGAGAGTAAATGAAATATCTCAATTCCTTGGAAAATCCAGGCTCACTTGGCAAACGATGATGAGAAAAGTAGTGCAAACTCCTCCTCCTTTGTCTTTGCAGGCCTCTTATGGGCTGGTGATTTGTTGGGAAGGTTTTCTTGATCAGCCAGCTCTGCCTTTTTATCTGTGATGGTGGTGCAGTCTTTTTTTGGGGGGGGTGGGGGCGGGTCAAAGGAGTGATTTTGGTTTTATTTCTATCATTGTGCTTGCTTACAAGCCAGCTACTGGCTGCTTTAGTTTTCATGCTATTTCTGGGTGGTAAGGTAGTGCTTCCCAGAAGTTGACAGTGGTGAGGGCAGAAATGTTTTTCTGCTGGAAAAAGGCCACCAAAGGTAGTTATGTGTGGAATGACGTTGGTGCAGAATGGAAAGTCTACCCTCTGTTAGTTATAGAAGGGGAGGAGGGAGATGGTGAAATGCACCTTTACTCCGAGTCACGAGGAGAGGTCAAGATCCAAATCAATTCCTAAGAAAGAACTCTGGTCAGCCTGAGTCATGTGCCCAACCTGGTGGTAAGGACAGCTGAGGGAAGCATCTTACCAGTTTGACCTGAATCACAAGGATTTAGGAGGGACACTTCCTCAAGGCGGGAGGTAGGACAGATGAAGAAGTCACAGATTTGCCTCACAGTAATGTTGATGGTTGGAGAGCATTGATTAGTCCACAGTACGATACTCAGAAGATATCTGTTGGATCACAGAAAGGATGAACCAAGGAGGAAATACTGTTGGCTTGAAATGAGAGACTTTAGGGTGACTATCAACAACTCATTTTCTCCTTTGAGTAGAGGTCCCATTCTTGTGTATTACTTCCAGGTTAGAACAATAGTCTTTGAAAACTCTACCAGATACACTATAGATGGAGTGATGATTTTGTACTATGTGCCTCCACATGAGTTGCTCCTCTGAGTCTTCACAGCAGCCAGGAGAGGTAGGTGACTTCCTCTTGGCTTTATGGATCAGGTGACAGGTACCAACGGGTGACATTTCAGAGCCAGCAGGGGTCAGGGCAGATCCTCGAACCCAGGACCGTGTGACTTTCTGTGTTCTCCCCTCTGTACTCCAGCTGCCTGGGACGGAGCTGGCAGATGCTGCTGTTAATCAAGGTTGTGAATGTGAGTACAAATTGAGAAGGAAATGTGGAGGAAAGAGCATCATCGATTCTGACACAGGAGCTTAAGGCTTTGGAAGACCTTTAACATGTCATGGCTCCTAGGATCTCTCAGTTTGTTTGACATGGTCAGGCCCAGAGTCTTAACTGCAGGTTGAGTTCTGCAGCGGCCATGCCCCCGTGCCGGCAGGATTTACGTGGAGACACGTACTTTAATTCAATGGCGACTTAGTGATAGTCATTGGCCTTCATATCCTTTTAAAATACCAGATATTTTTTTCAGGTACTTCATCAACCAAGAATGCATTCTTCCTTGTTAACAATATATAGAAATGTTTATTTCAGTTAATTGAAGCCATTGGAGGCCTACAAACATTGGGGGAACTTTCCCTGGTCCATGGTTTTAGGGATGGGTTGAGTTGGAAACTGTGGGTTCACTGCCTCACACTTTCCCATTTCAGTGTGAAACTGAGATATCAGTACAGCTGACCCTGCACCGAGGGAACCGCATGCTGCCGCAACCTTGGGTGTCTGTAGCGCAGCCAGTGCCACACAAAATAGCCCTTTCTGTACCACAAGCAACAAAAATCTTCAGTTGAAAAATTGGGACGGGCTATTTACTTCTTAATGTTTTCCAGTAAACAGAGTAAAATAAACTAGGACATTTTTGTTTAGATTTAATAAATCAGCCCAGGGTAGGAAATTCTGATGCACAACTAAGGATGAGCATAAACTTGCTTTTTAAATACAGCTGGTGGGTCATCCAGTCCTTGAACTTGGGTTTGGCCTAACTTTGTGCATCCATCCGGAAGAAGCGTCCGTGACCTCTGGCCTGAGGCTTTGCTTCTGCTGTGGCTAGTGGTACCCTTGAGCTCTTGTGTTCTAGTTACTTTTAAAAGTTCCATTTTAAATGCAATTTCATTTACACATCTGTTTTTGCATTTAGCTTTTAGCATGTTTCTTTTCTCTCTCAACTATATCAGTGATGGATATTAACTGCAAAATTTGGAATATACACATGAGAAAAAGAAAAAAGGAGAAAATAACTCATCTGCAACATAATCACTAAGAGATAAATACTGGTGACATGTTGATATTTTTCTTCTTACTCTTCTCTTTGTGCTTACTTATGTATGTGTATACAAACTCAAAATATAGACTTCCTATCTGTTGTATATGTTACTTAATGCAACAAAATTCCTTTTTGCATGTCTGCTGTGTACCAGGCCTTGGATGGTTTTTTTTAATTTTTTAATTTTTTCCCATTCAATATTATATAAAAAATATTTCTTCAAGTCTTTAAAAATACTTTGAAAGGTCACTTTTAATATCTACATAACATTCTACCATTTGAATATTCCATGTTTTACTTCATTATAACCCTAAGATTGGATAGTTAAGAAGCTTCTATTTTCTATAATAAACAACACCCCAATAAACATCTTGAACATAACTCTTTGGACTCATCCCTGATTGCTCCCGTAAGGTGATTTTGCACAAGGACCATGGGGATAAAGAATGTGAAGATAAACCCTGACTGTGTAGCTCGGTTGGTTAGAGCCTCATCCTGATACACTAAGGTTGTGGGTTTGATCTCC
>PVIA01002616.1:145161-200915 GCA_004024845.1 Tonatia bakeri | reverse complement strand
GTTTTAAGTTTTAATACTATAAAAGAGTAGCCAGGAAGACAGTCATGTTAAGAATTAAGTACTCTGTTAAGAAAGTATTTGCATCCTGAAATACCGTCAATCATAAATACAGGCACCGCTGACGAGTAATGAAAGATGCAGCATTTATACATGGTGGAAAAAGAGACTGATTTACTTGGAGTGAGTGTGTAAGGGACATTATAAAAAGTGACAAAACATGATCATATGTGCACAATTTGAGCAGAGAGGAGGTAATTAAAACTGTTTCAAATTTGGGGCTTATCGCTGTAGCCAGCAGAGGTCACCCTTTCCCCAGAGAGATGAAAAACAGGATTTGTGAAGCACTTGTCACTGCACATTTGTTATAAGGCTACAAGAAAAAAAACCATGTGTTTACAATATTCTCCTCTCTCTGCCCAAACCATATCTAAGAATGCCCCTCCCTTTTGTCCTAATGCAGACATACAGGTAATGGAGAACAGCAGTGAAAACAGTCTGAAAGGCTAGAATCATGTACGGAACAGTCGAGTCCAGCGGTGAGGGATGGGAGGAAGGAATGCAGTTCCCTGGCAGGAGAGAGGTTTGTGGGGTAGCTGCCATGCTTCTGAGAGGTAATAAAGGGAACTGGGCGAAAGAGGGTTCAGGAATCTGTACTGTGCATTACAAATACAACCATTCCTGGACAACTTTCAGCTGAAGCCTGTGGCAAAGATTTATACTGCTTTTTAAATTAACTTTGTACTTAAGTTTTGTGTCCGAATCTGGCTTTAGCAAAAGGCAAATTGACCAGGGCTCCTTCAGGGTTCAACATGTATATCTACAATTAAACCGGAAAGAAGGAGACCCTTATTCAGCATAGTATCTTGAACAAAATATTTGGTTAGTAAAAATGCTCTTCCTCACTCACCACAGCTCACATATAATTCAGTAAGGAGCTGACAAGCAAAAGTTTCAATCTCATTTGTTTCAATTCTATTAGGTAAGAGACAGCCTGGTTTTCTCCATTTACTGTCACTCTACTGTAGCCACAGACAGAAGTAAAATTCAGGGGTCAGAGTTGGTGTTTATAATTTCACGTATGTGGATTACGGTAGCCAAGAGACCCTTTAGCACAGAGCCTTTACAATTAGCCAGGAGTTAAAACCTTCCCTAAACACCATCTTTCTTATTTCATGTAGCACAAAGGAAATCCCAAAGAATGGGGTATTTAGTAGACCAGCAGAAGTCTCTAGCAGTTTGTGAAATACTTGTTTAGAAAATGATGTTTTGTATTCCAACATATTGGCAAATAAGGCTAGTGAGCATCATTATTTCATTTGGATACCTAACAACTTTTTTTCCCAAGTACAAATGCAAAATATGTTCATTACAGAATTTTGAGAAAATGGAGAAAGGCTAGAAGAAAATAAAATTACCTACAATCCCACAGAATAATGGGAAAGAAAATGAAGTTCTGAATAAAACATTTTTAAATATGCAAAAATTAAATTCATCCATGGCTTCAAATTCAAAAAATTATAATTTGCATCTATTCAACTCACAAAATCCATTATAATCTGTCCTCCCTTTACCAATGAAATACTTTCAGGAAGTTCACCAAGAATCCCAGGCTTGATGGGCTGTATTCCACACTCAGTTTACTCTTTTCTTCTCCCTTCTTCGCTGTCTCTACGGCACTGGCACTGCTGACCACACCTTTGCACACACTGCTGTCCTGATGTCTTGTGTCCTATTTCCACAGCTTCTGCCATCCATCCCGTCCTTCTCCAGTAATCGTCGATGCGGGCTGTTCTTACTCAGGTTAACATTAAATACTGCATTTCTGGCTCTTTCAAGCCACTGATCTACACCCTTTCCTTCAGTGACCATAGCTAATTCTCACAGTCTAAAGTACTAGCGACATTTTGATAGGCTTAACACATAGTAGATGCTTAATAAATATTTAATTTTATTAATGACTTAGTGACATTCAAATTTAATCTTCAGGAACTTCTTAGCTCCAAGACCAGAACCATAAAGCAGAAGTCTATTATTCACTACAGTTGAGGATGATATTATAATTGGCATTTAGTTTAAATTAAATTAAGTGTCCAATCATTTGTCAATGTTTACAGTTAAGGGCATTATATAATGTAATGGGTCAATTTACCAGGAAGACATGGCACTTACACATATACTCAAAATCACAATATGTATGAAGCAAACGTTGACAGAACTATAGGCAGCAACAGATAACAATGTCATAACAGTGGGGGACTTCAATATCACATGTTCAACTGCAGACCACTACAGCAGATGAATAGGGAAACAGGGAATAAGAACAACATTATAGACCAAACGGACCTAAAAGACATACGAAGAACAATCCACTCAACAACAGTAGACTATATCTTTTTCTCAATGCACAGGAAACATTCTCCAGGATAAGTCACATGCTAAGTCACAAAAAGTCTTAAATATAAGATGAAATTACAACAAGTATCTTTTCTAACCATAATGAAATGAAACTACAGAGATCAATAGAAGGAAAACTGGAAAACCCATAAATATGTGAAAATTAGATAGAACTTAACAACCAGTGGGTCAGAAAGCAAAAAGAAATTAGAGAATATCTTGAAATGAATGGAAACAAAATATATCAAATTTTATTGATGCAGCAAAAGTAGTAGGTACTAAGAGGGGTGTTTATAATGATAAATGTGTACATTAAAAAATAAATAAGCAACCTAACTTTTATGCCTCAAGGAAGTAGAAAAAGAATAAACTAGGTGCAAAATTAGCAGAAGAAAGGAATAAACATTAGAACAGAAATAAAACAGAAAATAGGAAAAACAGAAGAGTTTTTAAAAAAATTAACAACATTAACAATACTTTAGCCAGACTAAGCAAAAAAGAAGACTCAAGTAAAATTAAAAATTGAAGAGGAAATATAATAACTGATACCAACAAAATACAAAAAAGGACCAAAAACTACTATAAACAATTACATGTCAACAAACTGGAAAACTCAGAATAAATAAATAAATTTCTAGAAATGTACAACCCACCAAAACTGAATCATGAAGAAACAGAAAATCCAAACAGCCCAATAATGAGTAAGGAAATTGAATTAGTAATCAAAAATTTCCCAACAAAGAAAACCTGAGCATTAGATGGTTTCAATGGTAAATTCTTCCAAACATTTAAAGAATTAATGCTTTCTCAAACTCTTCCAAAAAAACTAAAGAGGAGGGAACACAACCAAGTTCATTTTACAAGGCCAGCATTACCCCAATACCAAAGCCAGATAAAAATAGTGCATGAAAAGAAAATTATAGGCCCATGTCCCAGATGAACAAACATACAAAAATCCTCAACATCATACCAGTAAACCAAAAAGCATGTTAAAAAGATCATGCACTATGACCAGGTGGGATTTATTCCTGGGATGCAAGGATGGTTTCATAATACAAAAAAACCAAGAAATATGACATCTTACAATAATAGAGTGAAGGATAAAAATCACACGATATAGATGTAAAAAAGCATTTGACAAAATTCAATACCCTGTTATGATAAACAAACAAAGAAACAAACTCTCAACAAACTAGGATTAAAAGAAAACTACTCAACTAACTTATGAGGAGTGCATATGAAAAGCCACAGCTAGCAGCCGGCTCAATAGTGAAAAGGTGAAAGCTTTTCCTTTCAGATCAGAAAGAAGGTAAGAATTCTAATTCTTGTCACTTCTACTCAACATTGTACTGGGAATCCTAGCTAATGCAATTAGGCAAGAAAAAAAGTCATCTTTTTTTTAGAAGGAAAGAAGTAAAATTGTCTGTGTGCAGATGATATGATCTAATATGCACAAAACCCCTAAAGGATCTACACAGCACACAGAACTAATGAATAAATTCAGTAGTAAGGCTGTAAGATACAAACCAACACACAAAAATCAGTTGTGTCTCTACATACTAACAACAAACTACTTGGGAAAAAGTAAGAGCACAATCCCATTTATAATAGCATCAAAAGTAACAAAATACCTAGGAATAAACCTAACCAGAGAGATGAAAGACTTGTACACTGAAAACAACAAAGCACTGATGAAAGAAATTAAAAAACACACACAATAATGGAAAGACATCCATGTTCATGTACCGGCAGGTTCAGTACTGCTACAAAGTCCAAACTATCATAAGTGATCTACGGATTCAATGTAGTCCCTATTAAAATCTCAAGACATAGATAATCCTAAAATTTATACGTAACCACAAATAACCATGAATAGACAAAAAATCTTAAGAAAAAACAAGGCTGAAGGCATCATACTTCATATTACAAGTAAAACTGGACCCTTATTTCACACCATACACAAGAATCGACTTAAAATGGATTGAAAACTTAACTGTAGAACCTGAAACTGTAAGAACTCCTAGAAAACAACATAGGGAAAATGTTTCACAATGGGGTAGGCTTGGCAATCATTTCTTGGATGTGGCATCAGAATCACAGGCCACACAAGTGGAAAACAGACGAGCTGGGGTACATCAAACTAAGGAGCTTCTGCACAGAGGAGGGAAAAGTCAGTGGAGTGAAAACACAATCTACAAAAGGGGAGAAATTTGCTAACCATATGCCTGATAGAGGTTTGATATCCAAACCTATATGGAATTCTTACGACTCAGCAAACAAAAACAAAAGTGGGCAAGGGGTTCGCCCGAGGAGATATTTTCTCAAAGACGATACTCAAATGAACAAAACATATGACAAGAAAGTCAACATCACTGGTCATCAGAGAAATACAAAACCACAGTGAGATATCATCTAATACCAGTCAGAATGGTCATTATTTAAAAAAACAAACAAACCCCAAAACCAATCAAACAAAAAAAAACACACCAAAAAATAGGGCTGGCGAGGACTTAGAGACATTAGACCCTATGCACTGATGGTGGGCGCACCGCTGTAAAACGGTGCAGTCACTGAGAAAAACAGTACGCAGGTTCCTTTGAAAATTAAAACAGAACTGCCATGTGATTCAGCAACCCCACTGCTAGGTATTTACCCAAAATAATTGAAATCAGAATCCCAAAGATATATTTGTATTCCTATGTCCATTGGAGCAATATAACCAAAAGCTGAAAACAACCTAAATGCCATAAATAAAGAAAATGTTATATATACTTACAACAAAAAATTATTCTGCCATAAAAAAGAAAGAAATCCTGTTATATGTTCCAACATGGATGAAGAAAGCTAGTCACAGGAGGATGAACACGGCCTGGTTCCATTCATGTGAGGCATGTGTAACAGTAATGCGCGGAAGCAGAAAGCGAACAGTGATTGCCAGGAGACGGGGAGGGGGAGATGGGAAGTTGCCATCCAATAGGTATAAAATATCAGTCATGCCAGATGAAAAAGTCTGAGATCTGTCACACAGCATCGTGCTTACAGTTAACAGTACTGTAATGTGCTGCACTTGGAAGTTTGTTCATGTAGATCTCATTACTTTAAATTTTATTTTTTGAAGAATCTTCCTTTAGGATTACTTGCAAAGTGAATCTGTCAGCAACTAATTCTCTCAAATTTTGTTGATATGGAAGGCCAAAACCAAAATATCATCAGGGCATTGCTTCTTGCAAAGGTTCTGGGGGAGAATTCGCTCCTTGCCTCCTCAAGTTTCCGGTAGCTCCAGGCATCCCCTGGCTTGTGACCACACCACTCCAGCCTCTGCCTCATTAGTTCCATGATCTTATCATCTTCTGTCTCAGAAACTCTGTCTCCCTCTTGCAAGGATAGATATGAGTGCATTAGGACCCATCCAGGAAAATAATTTAAGATCCTTAACTTACTTCTTTTGCCATATAAGGTAATATTTACTCTTCTGCCATATAAGTGAGAAGAATATACACCAAATGAGAGTCTTATTTTGGTTCATTTTTCTCCTGTTACATCTTAGACAAATGACACAAAGCTGCAAATATGAAACTACAGCCCTGAGGCACCTCCAGAGACACAATTTAAAAATCATTATCAAACTGGACATTCAGAAAATTAAATTCCCTTTTATAAGAGATTTTAAAAAATCAGTTAAAAATGTAGTAGTATAATCTGGGTAGTACATTTTACTTAATCCAAACATTCCTTTAGAAGAACAATAACTCAGTGCCCTTTTGAAAAATTATAAATCTTTTTCTATGATCAGGAAACTTTTTAATTCAAGATATCTTTTAAACGTATTCAGTAACACACACACGCTCACCCACTCTTCTACATAAGCCTATGCATGAAAAACACTTCCATTATTCAGTCCGCTCTGGGAGGCAAATGTTTGGATTTGGCTGCACCAAAACCATTTCTGAGGGTTAAAAGTATAAAGTAATGAGACTACATTTTTCTTTAATATGTAATTTCACACTTCACATGTAGGTGCTGTACCCATTAGTGGAGGCAACTGGAGAAATACATACTTATTCATATTTTGTCACTTCTCAAACTATATTTGGAATTCTTTTAGAAATTTCTTCTATATCAGTTTATTATACACCAAAGTATCTTATTTTTAATGGCCATGTTTTCTTTAAAAAGTATGAGTTCAGCATTCCTAAACTCACTCATAATTATTATTCGCTGAATTTGAGATATTTATTTTTAAAAAGCAAACTTACCTCATGTGACATATTTTTGCTATTACTACGATTATTTTAAAAGAACACATGCTGCTCATTTCAAGTACAAAGGCTAGCACCAATGCTGGTGCACCGTGAACTGTAACCAATTTGGTCAAGCATGTCTGTTGCTCATCCTGGAGATGCTCTCCGAGGCATAGTTATGACCACACGGCGGAACAGCTGGGCCGACCAGCTCTCCAGTCACCTTCACACAGCCCATCTGTCCCTGTGGTTCAAGGACAGCACACCTTGTCACCACGATTGCCAAGCTAAACCAGGTAGAAGACAACAGTCTCACTTTGCCATGAAGCAACAGAAGTTCAGATTCACTAGAATTTAGTCCAGTTCTTCAGAGAAAAGAAGTCTTATCAGGCAATTTTGGATGTGTTTACTTAATCCATTCATGAGCTAGTTATTCTAAATAACTTGACTGACTACAAAGGCACCAGTATCAGACATCAGGTCTGGGACCAGATCTAATTTGCCAAACGCAGTGAAAGGCTCTTCTGGTAGACAGACCAATACCCGTGGTTTGGCCCAGAACCCATTCAGGGCCAACTCCCCACTGGGAGTGGGTAGAGCTGGAGCAATGCTGGTCCCCCTGCAGAGACTCTGCTGGCTCACCCAGACCTCTGTAATTGCTGCTCGGTGATTTCAAATCTGAATGGTTTTAAGTATTCAGTTTCCACACACCTCTACAGTTCTCTAAGAAATTAAAATTGTGTTCTCTGGTTGGCTACTAATGATGAGATACATTCTTTGTTTTATAAACTCTTTGTTTTCAGGGTTTTTTTAGCTCATGATTTTTATTTGTCAATAAGACATCAAAGCAAAATGTTGTAAAATTTAAGTCTAGTTAAATAATGTCAAGAATTTAGAAATAAGTTTCTAGAGCTATTTTCAAAAATACTTTAAGCAAGAATGAAGCCTTCACGGGTGGCGGCCAATTAACTGTGAAACATTTATGTAGATGTTTATATTCTAATGGATACAGGTGAGAAGTACTGATGGAACTGTTTTAACAATGATAAAATAAAAATGAGCTTTTATAGTGACACAGACATTCTGAAGTACTCTAAAGAGTGTAGATATGCACTAACATCACACTACAAGTTCACAATCACCAATCACGTCAAACAGTTCACATGGCTCTTACAGACATTTCAGTAAAAATGAACTCAAGCTATCTAACAGACTATCGTAGTATAAGGACGAGGAAAAATGTTTTTTATCATAAATGGTATCACAGGTTCTGTTGGCTATTTATTCCTTCTCAGCTCCAAATTAATCCTTTTGGCCTGCTCTATGAAAATGGATCTGGGTCTTAAATATTTTGACAACTGCACCATGTCAAGAGAGGGCACTGGAGAGACACAGTGGAGAGAGCAAGGAGAAGCATTTGCTCCCCACCATGCCTCGTCAGCAGCAGCTCCAGGGCAGGGCACGGGTAGCTTCCCCAGTGTGCAGGTCCAGCAGCACACAGCCTTGCTAGGGCCCCGCTTTTAAGTGCAAAGGCTAGCAGCTTCCTCAGCCCCAGTTTTAGGTTGTTTTATAGTATGGTGCATCTGGTGAGATACCTCCTCAGCAAGTTCCATAGGGTAGGTTTCTGGCATGTTCTATCAAGGAGGAACCATAGTGACTTCTCTGCCACCCAATGAACTACCACCAGGTTCTTGGCAACAAGGTCTGAATCTTAGTTCCAAAAGGTCTTTTCTTGGAGTATCCTCTCTCAGCCTTAAGGTAGTAGCTATGCAGATAATATTATATCTGCTATTTCTGTACCTAGAGAATTCTCTTTACTTTGTATTAATCTCTTACTTACAATCCCCTGTTACACTGATAGTCCCTTCTATAAACTTTCCCTGTTCAAGTGACTGTGCAGTTCCTCTCTCCTGACAGGACCTCGATTTGTCTAGCAACAGAATGCATTATTTTCCAATTGCTCTTCATGTACCTTAAGATAAATATCTCTATTAACAATTAATAATACTGATATATTAAAGAGATAAAAGCAATCAGAAAAAGCTTTTTTGTTAAAAATATATTATTTTCCTAATTATATATGGATTTTTTACTCTCATATGAACCAAAGAAAAATAAGAAAGTCTTCTTAGCTAATATTATTCATCTATAAGAAAAAACCCCAGTTGAAATATTAAAAATGTGAAGCCACTACTTTCATGAAAAAATACTTTTCTACTTTGTGTACAGTGGGGAAATAAAAAAATCAAGTAAATTTTACAAACCTCTAGAAGAGAAAAATAAAAGGAAAGGTCTCAACTAATAAATGAGCTTCAGATAATATTTTCATTATCTATCCTGTCTTGTTAGTGTGAGTAAAAAATATAAACGAACATCTATATAACAGGAAAATACAAATCAAACAGCACTAAAGCAAGGAAAAGAGGAAGAAAATATTTTCACACCTTAGTACATAGGCTGACAAGAACAACTGCCAGCAAATAACTTTATAAGCAACTAAAATTCTAAAGATGGTGTTAACTTTATATATTGTCTTTTTAATTACCTAAAATAATTTTCTCATTCAATATAAAACCTGCACAGAACTTTGCAATTTATAAAGCTCTTTCTCGTAGATCCTTTTATGTAGATGACAATATCAATAAAAAGTTCCTCCTAAAATAAACTATCAGAAAGAGAAATTAAGAAACCCCCATTTATTATTGTATCAAAAAGAATAAAACATCTAGGAATAAATTTAGCCAGAAATGAAAGACCTGTACATGGAAAACGATAAAACACTAATGAAAAATTGAGGAAGGCAGTAATAAATTAAAGGACATTGTGCTCATAAGTTAGAATATTAGTATTGTTAAAATGTTCGTATTACCTCAATCTGCAGATTCAAAGCTATCCCTATGGAAACCTTAATGGCAATCTTCACAAAAAATAGAACAGATAACCCTAAAATTTGTATGGAACCACAAAGACCTTGAGCAGCCAAAACAATATTGAGAAAACAAAGCTGGAGGCATTGCAATTCCTGGTTTCGAACTATATTACAAAACTACAGTAATCAATAAAAACAGGCAGATCACTGAAACAGAAGAGAGAGCCAACAGATAAACCCATGCCCATACAGTCAATTAATTAAGACAAAGGAGTGCAGAATATACAATGGGGAAAGGATAGTCTACTCAACAAATGGTGTTGGAAAAACTGGATAGCCACATGCAGAAGAGTGGAACTAGACTATATCATATACAAAAATTAACTTGAAATGGATTAAAGACTTGAATGTAAACTTGAAACCATAACACTAGAAGAAAACACAGGCAATTAAGCTCTTTGGCATTGGACACAGTGATGATTTTTGGAATTGGCTCCAAATGCAAATACAACAAAAGCAAAGGTAAACAATTCGGAATACATGAAATTAAAAAGCTTTTTAACAGCAAATGAAACCATCAACAAAATAAAAAGGCAACCTACTGAATAGGAGAGAGTATTTGAGAATCATATATCTGATAAAGGGTTGATATCCAAATACCCATACAACTCAATAGCAAAAAGACAAACAATCCAATTGAAAAATGGGCAGAGAATCTGAATAGACATTTTTCCAAAGAAGACATACAGATGGCCAAGAGGTACATTAAAAGATGCTTGATTATCACTAATCATCAAGGAATGTAAATCAAAATCACAATGAGGTATCACACCTATTGGAATGGCTATTATCAAAAGACAAAAAACAAACAACCTACCCCCCCACCCCCGCAAGTGTTGGTGAGAATATGGAGAAAAGGGAACCCTTGTACACTGCTGATGAAAATGTAAGCTGGTACAGCCACTATGGAAAGTAGGTTGGAGGTTCCCTCCAAAATATTAAATATTGTATGACCCAGCTATTCCATTTATGTGAAGAAAGTAAAAACAGCAATTTAAAAAGATATATACACCCCCATGTTCACTGCCTCATTATTTATAATAGCCAAGATATGGAAACAACAACATGAGTGTCCGCTCACAGACAAATAAAGAAAGAAAATGTGGTGGCCAGAGGTAGGGGGTGGGCAAAATGAATTAAGGGGGACAAAAGGTACAAACTTCCAATTATAAAATAGTTAAGTTATAGGGATATAATATACAGCATGGTGACGTTAAATAATACTGTACTGCATGTTTGAAAGTAGGAAGAAAAACTTTTTTTTAACTATGTAAAGGGCAGGTGTTAACTAGAATTACTGTAGTGATTGTTTCTCAATAAAACTAATATAGAATCACTATGTTGTATACCTGAAACTAATATAATGTTATATGGCAATTGTACTTGAATAAAACCATAATATGTAAAACAAACGCCCTTCTTCTCCCCCACCCAACCTGTGCCAATCCCTCATATCCCAGATTGTGATTTTCTAGAGCAGACAGCACTGATATAAAATCAGATTAATTAAGGTAACATTACAAGACAAATCCTGGACATGTGAACTACAGTCCAAGATTACGGGGAGATCTTAAAAACCTAGGTCAGGTAGAAGCTAATTCGTAACCTAAAGGACCACTCTAAATGAAGCAAAGAAAAAGCACCAGTTAGATTTTAGAACCAGAAAGATTCATTAGACAACCCCAAAATAAAACAAAACAAAAATACTAATCAATCAATCACCCCCCGCAACAGTTCTAATCACTTCCGGGCTTTTAAAAGTTTTAAAACAAATGAAAATGAAAAAATTTCCCATGGTTTCAATGGAAAATAGGCCCTTCCTGCCTTTAGTTAAACTCTTTAGTTGAAGGTCCTGACGCTCCAATTTTGGAGACTATGACTGCTTGACAGGCAAAATACAGGATGAAAAAAAAGATGATAGTAATTTGGTAACAAATTATAAACCTCAACTGGCCACCAGCACTTCCAAGCAATCATCAGTTAGAGTTAGTAGGGTCGTGGTCCAAGTGTTATAGAGAGGTATTGTCTCCTGCTTTCAAAGTACAAATGGCGAGGACCTTACAGATAAAGAAAAAACAGAAACATATTACTGAGAACAAGCAGAGTGACTGTAGAAACACTACTACCGAATTATTTCTCTTAATTTCATTTATTTTTTTGAAAAAGCACATTCAAATCAGCATTTCTTTCAACACAATAATAGGTAGGTCATCTAACATTAGGTATATAATTTCCCCTAACTACATCAGTACAAAAATAAGTAAGGAAAAGTTTCATTTCTTTACAAACTGAGATAAGTAACTTGAAGTATAACGTTACTTAACTTTAAAGATACACACAAAACATAAGTACTTTTCCATGGTTTCACATGTTATTTTGGATTAAGTCTCACTTCAATCTCTTTGCAGGCTGGTGACCTATCTATTGAAGTATGTTTTGATAGAACTTATTTTTCTATTTCTCAGTTTTGCGTCTCATATTTCAGAGGGAAAAAAGGAAGAGTGAACTTTCTAGAAATTTCAACACAAAGCAACAGGCAGGAATGACAGTTTATTATTGTAGATATACTGTTCTTCGGCTCAAACACTCAACTCTGAATCCTGTGCCAAGATGTTCTCCAGTGATCCTGCACCAGGTAGAGCCCTTTAAATCAAGGGGTCAAGAGAAACGGTGGAACATCTATTGGACCGTATGTGAAATTTTTACAAAACACTATCTTCAGCCCTGGCAGTATGGCTCAGCGGGCTGGAGAGGGTTGATTTTCAGTCAGGGCACGTGCCTATCCGAGGATGTGGATTCGGTCTCGGTCAGGGCAGGGGCAAGAGGCAACCAACTGATGTTTCTCTCTCACATCAATGTTCCTCTCCCTCTCTCCCCCTTCCTTCCCTTCTCTCTAAAAAAAATAAAATAAAATAAATCAATAAGCATGTCCTTGGGTGAGGATTTAAAAAAAAAAATACACTATTTTCAGTTGAAGTAACAGAGAGATCTGAAAGGAAAAAAAACCTTGAAATCAGTTAATCAATCAATCAATCAATCAATCTAATCCTTGCATGTTTTTATTTCTACAATTACAGCCATTAAATCCTTTAAATTTAATTTTTAAAGGATTAGTATTTTGATATATGATAAAAATTTAATGAAGACTTCAAAGCCAGTTTCTGCTCTCTGTATTAAATAACAATTTCATTATGACGAACTCTATGAGCACTGTCAAAATGTTTTAATTCAAATATTCATTTGACAAAATTTTCAAATAATATTATAAATCAGTACTCAACCTGCCCTAATTTTATTGACATGGAGATGGCTTTGACATGCTTAAGTAACACATAAATTTTAAATAAGTGCAATTTAACCTGTATTAAACTCAAATGTCCACATCAATCAAAACTATAGAAAAATACTGCATGCTTATTCTTGCTATAGGACATGCAATTATTTACCCTATTTATTATTTCCCAAAAGCAAACAGGCAAATAGGAGAAAGTTACTATAGGTACATTTAAAGTCAAATTCAGTACATATGTTTTATCTTGCCTACTACATGATTGGCTACAGATGCCAAGAATGCAATGCTGAAAAGGATAACCACTATTATCAGCATGAACAAATACCATGACCAATTAATTATGTCTACCATAGGCACAAGTACCACTCACATGACACATTTTACCATCCCTAATATGGAAGTTCTTTGTTAGGCAGCCCTGGATTCAAATCCTGCCCTCACCCCTTAATAACTGTATGACTTGAGGTAAATTACTAGTTTCCTTGGCTCTAAAATGGGAATAACAATCCTTAAATTTGTCAGAGCTAAATAACAACAGACATGAAGACTTAAATACAACCTGACATACATTTCTTACTTAATAAAAAATAGCTATTAATAGTATTATAGGAGTTTGAGTCTTTCAGAACTCACTTGTGGCTGATCACTAAATATGATCTTCAAACAGGCAGGTTCCTATCAGCGTTGGCCACTGTCATGAATGACTCTCACTCAGCAAGTCACTGGACGAATGGCACCAGCCAGCTGTGGCTGCTGAGCAGAGGTATGGGCCACCCAGGCAGCGCTCACCAACACGATCCATGAAGCAACAAACATCCACCCTCTTGTACTCCTCAAACCAATGCTACAGGCCTGAGGTTTGTGCGTGCGATAATGTGCCATTTGCTTAGAATGAGGTCTACAAAAATAATGGTTTCAAAAATAGAACCATTTTATTCTTCCGGAGACCACTCGCCTACCTGGCAAATATAGGATAAAAACTGGTGATTACACTCCTCCAAGAAATTTCAGAAATGGTCTTAATCTAGGCCTACTCAATATTAGCCATACTGAGAGAAAAAAAGACTTCTATTGACATGAAATCTACTTTAATGACAAAGTATACATACAATGAAAAAAGCCTTTAAAAATTTAAAGTTAGTTAGAAAATGCTTACATACGATGTCTATCCAGAAAGTATCCAGTCATGTACTATGAAAAATAGATACATTTATTGAAAAAGATACAAGATACATTGTACACAGGACAATGATGCCTCAGTCCCCTTCAAACTAGGCACCTTGGGACCTCACACAGTTCTCTCAATTGTTATCACTGGCCAGTCATATCTTCCTGAATCTCATTCATGGTCTGACATCTCTTCCCTTTCAAAGGTGATTTTTGGGAAAAGCTAGAAGTCCCAGGGTGCCAAATCTGGGCTTTAGGGGGCTGAATCACCTGGGTGATCTGATGTTTGGCCAAAAACCTCTACACAAGATGTGATGCATGAGTGGGCGCATTGCCCTGATGAAGCTGCCAATCATCAGTTGCCCAGAGCTGCGGCCTTCTGAATGATCTGAATTATTTCTGTGGAGGAATGTTCCAACTTAATGCAAAATTTGATGGATATTTGTCACTCTACTTGCTCAGTCGCTTTGAATGTGTTGACCACACAGTACACACCCTCAGCAGTGCCCACCACCCCCACTGACTAGTAGAGTGAAGTCATCATTGTTCATGCATGAGCATTCCAGCCCACTCTCCCCGGCTCTCAGGTTACATCGATGTTGTGCAAACCATTCTTATTATATTAACAATGGCTGGACTTTTTCCGGACAGACCTCGTATAACCAAGAAGAATAAACAATATAGCTAAAAGGAAACTAATTCCTTTTATTATAAAAAGTACAGTTTTCAACACTTAAAAACAGTGTCAAATCTTATGATTTTTATTTTAAATTCTAACTCTGTGATTATCCTTTCTAATGTGAACAGGCTTGGCTACTTGTTCGGGTCCTATTACATGATTTTAATGAGCTAAGTGAATCTGATTGGAAAGCGGTAACAGTGCAAGGACACAGGGTTTTAAGAGTCAGCAGACCTGGGTTCACTGCTAATTTTAACCGTGTGTCCCTGAACTCCTCAAACTCATGGAGGGTCATTTCTTCATCTATAGAATATTCGTAAGAATATTTTTTTTCATTAGTTTGCTTGTGAGCATCAACCTAGACTTACCTATTTAAAAGAGTTTTATGAGCAATATAGTGCTGTCCCACCAGAGAACCACATTTTCCCATGGGTTTACAAAGTAACTCTTGAATTACTGGCAACCAGAGAGAAGCTGGGAGGGAAGTCCTGTGGGCACAGCACACAAGGAGCACTCTGCCCTTTTTATGGGGTCAAACACTGCCCAGCTCCCTGAGGACGAGCCCGTGCCAACAAAGAACTCTGTGGATAACAATGCTGCTGACTACTTGGAAATCGCCTTTTATTTTTTTAACTCTAGCAGACACATTTTCCTTTATTTTGATTCGGTAAATTTGGGTGGAGGGACAGAGCTCAAAGATGACACTCCGCAGCTCCTAAAGCTCCTATGGAAGGGAACATAATGGATGCAGAATGCCCAAGAATGAACAAATGTGGATACTAAACATAGTCCCCACAAATTTTTAAGAATTCGACTCCCTTTCATAATTAGTAATGACACAAATAATATGTGAGCACAGTTAACATTTAGGTGTCAAGAATGATACACTATCCTGGCTGGTGTGGCTCAGTGGATCTGAATGCCCGCCTGCAAGCCGAACGGTCACTGGTTCAATTCCCACTCGGCATATGCCTGGGTTGTGGGCCAGGTCCCCTGGTAGGGGGCGCATGAAAGACAACCACATACTGATTTTTTCCTCTCCCTCTCTTTCTCCCTCCCTTCCCCTTTCTCTAAAAAATAAATAAAATCTTTAAAAAAAAAAAGAAGAGTGATACACTGATACGAAGCCAGATGGGACAATTACTGCTACTCTTCTATCTTTAGAAATACATGAAGCCATTTACAGCCACTGAGAAAAGACTAAATGACTACAATTCACACAACCAACACTCAAATATTCCTTGCCAGTTATAATGATATTTGGGTAAGAAGATGAGATTTGCTTTTCTCACTTTCAAAATATTAAATGCCTGACAGCTCTTTAAAAAGTCATTTGTAATACTCACTAAGCACCATATGCCAGGAATTGTTTTAGGTGCTTTGAAAGGATCATTTTAATTGTCATAATAATCTCAAGACATAGGTACTATTATTATCCTTAATCTTAGAAAAAAAAAAAGGTGAGAAGTTCCAAAACCTGCCCACGATCACACACCTCATTAGGAAAAAGCCTAAAAATGAATCAAGTCAGTCTGCAAGTAGAGCTAAAATGTTGAACTAGTACACTATGCCAGCTAATAAAATGAATAATTAAGCAGGATATACATTATACTTAACTGTTTCAAAAGCTTCAAAGACACCAGTTTATCACTGAAGGTCATGGGTCAGTATCCATTTGGTAATTAATCATGTCATCACATTTACCTGACTCAGGTATTTGTGGGGTTGAAGGTAAAGAGGAAGCAAGGGCCTGGAAGAGTAACTAGAACATCAAAAATTATATTGCTCATCAGAAAGAGGAAAGCTCTTCTGGGAAACATTTGCCTAATCTTTTCGGAAAACAGGTTCAGAGGAAATTCTCAAGGGGCCTCTTGATTATGTAACACTACGTAAAGTGAAAAAAAAAAGAAGCCTACCATTTTCAATGGGGACTTCTTTCCATGCACGCATTGCTGAATCAGCTCTTGGAAATGGAGCTGACACAGACCAAACTTCGCCAGGCCTCATCCCACAGAAACTGCAATAAAAACTGTCATATTGCCACCAGATTCATTCATACGTGACTGGAATATATAAAGATACAACTTTTGAGGGAAATAAAGCCTAAAAACTAGGATCATTATTTTACCCATAATTAGGCATGGAATTCTTGCCATTCCAATTTTCACTGTGAGCCACTTAAAAAAAAAAACCCAAAAACTTCCCCACTTCTAAGTTCAACAGGCTCTTCCTCAGTCTCACAATCATCAACTTCCTAATTACAAGAGGACCACTGACCATCTCTCTAACCACCTCCATCCTTTTTAAGTGTGCCTGCTGCATGCCCCTCTGAACACTTCCACTTGACGGAAGCTCTTCAGAACTGTCTTTGTTCGTCTCTCCCCGTAACTCCTTCAGAGGGCCAATCATCTCGAACACATTCGCATGTGTATCCTCCCTATACATTTGGTCCTAAATTCTTCATGTGAGAATATGGCAACTCAAATATTATGAGCAAGACAGTCCACGATTCTGCCCTGACCAGTGTGCTCAGTTGCTTGGACGTTGTCCTGCAACACAAAAGCTCACCAGTTTGATTCCCAGTCAGTTCACATGCCAGGGTTGCAAACGATGTTTCTCTCCATCTCTTTCTCCCTCCCTTTCCGTCTCTCTAAAGATAAATAAAATCTCCAAAAAAAAAAAAAGCAGTCCATGATTCTCTGTTATACTTTTATTACTACAGCTCCCTCTGAGGGGACAATCGTAGGGCCCTGTGACAATATTATCCTGGACACAAAGCCCCGAGAATTCTCTGGGTTCTGTGGATGTTCTGTAGTCTTTTGGTTTCTGAGGTATGATGAGGGCTAATTCCTCAAATGACCTCGGCAGATCTTTCTCAGATCTGCACAGAACAGAACAACTCAATTCTTAGGTCTAACAAAATAGGTGATCACCTCCTAACAGAGATACCTGAAATTTAAGTTACTTCAAATCATTAATACTTTGACTTACCTTCCAACTATAACTTTGTCTACTTCTAAATCACTCTGATCCTTTCAATTAGTTACCATAAATCCCTGAGCCCCTAAAAGAAAAGGTTGTTTCTATCAAACCAGAGTAAGAATCTTGTCTTTAAGTTAGTCATCTTCCCGTCCACACTCAGATTCACACCCGGCTGTACTTGTTTAGCCCCAAACACAGCATGCTCCTCTGTGCCTTTCTAGGCTTTGCACATACTGTTTGCCGGGCTGTTCTAAAAGACCTCTCTCCACTTCCTGAAAACCTGCTCATCTTTAAATACTTGGCTCAAGTGATACCCATAAGCAGCTTTCCTTAACCTCTGCACAGTTAAAGTACTTGCCCATGTGCTCCCTAGCACCCTCTTCACTCCACTATTGCATAATTTATGTTATGACTATATTAATTTATCATATTTTGCCATGTGTAGTGTGCTTCCATGTATAATGCATAACCACATTTTTGGCCCAAACTTTCAGGAAAAAAAACTTTCATTTTAATTAAAAATTTTTTAAAATTCAATTACAGTTGTACCCATTTTCCCCCCATTATTCTGCCCTGCCCACCACCCTCTCCCACATTCAATCCTCCCCCACCCAGTCCTTGTCCATGGGTCCTTTATACTTGTTCCTTGACTTGACCCTTCCCCCATTTTTCCCCATTATCACCCCCTACACCCTGCTCTGGCCATTGTCAGTTTGTTTTTTATTCCTATGTCTATTTTGCTCGTTTGTTTTGTTGATCAGGTTCCACTTATAAGTCATTGTGTATTTGTCTTTCAATGCCTGCCTTATTTCACTCAGCATAATGCTCTCCAGTATCTTCAACGCTGTCCAAAGGGTAGAAGCTCCTTCTTTCTCTCTGGTACATAGTATTCCATTGAGTAAAGGTACCAGAGTTTTTTGATCCACTCATTTACTGATGGGCACGTAGGCTGTTTCCAGCACTTGGCTATTGTAAATAAGTCTGCTGGGAACATGGGGTGTTTTTTAAATTAATTAATTAATTAATTAATTAATACGTAGAAACAAAACTGATTATTGTATTCCAGGGTAATATTTTGCATATGGATATCATTTTTGCTTTCTAGAGTTATATACTTTCAATGCATAAGCATAAATACAAGAATTAAAACATTTATATAGATATGGAATTTTGCCCCTCAAAAATCTGGGCAAAAAAGTACACACTATACATGGCAAAATACAGTACTACCTGCTAACTCCCAGCAGACCCTCTGGGCAATACCAGGTCTGAATACACATTTGCTACTGAAGAGTACTATAGAAGGTAATGGTGGAAAAGCTTTGATCCTTTTGCAAATGATTCAAACCTTGAAGTCTATTACTTCCTCCAGTTTTTGTAGTATTAGAAGTTATTTATAAATTATATGAAAAATGTATCTGGTATGTATATTATCAACTATTCTATTAATTTTCAAAGGTCAGCTAGATTTTCTTCCTAAGTAAAACAGCTCTATAGCTGGTGTACAAAACAAATGCCCCTGATTCCACAAGGTCTATTAAATGCATATAAAAATTCATACTTCAATATTTACAATTTTTTTCTCATATTCAGACTATGATTCATCCCAAACACAGGAAAGCACAAAAGAAAAAAAGCTTACCAAAGGACAGTTCACAGAGAAAAGTGGGTGTGGTGCAGCAGTAGAATCCATGCCTCTCAATGTCAAAAAAGTGCCTAATGCAGTCAACAGAGACCAACCCTCCAACAAAACTGAGGAACCACACGTGAAATTACTTATGATTACCACCTATAATGTCTAGTCCAATGTCTATAACGAACCATAACAATACATTAAGGAAGTGCCAGAAGTACATGCGTAACACAGCAGAAACATCTATCCATAAAATTTACCCAATAGCATGGGGTACTTTATAGAGAGACACAAGAAAGCAGGTGTCCAATTTCAAGATATATTAAAAATAGGGACACATTGTTCTTTATCATTACCAGGGATGCTAGGCCCCACACTTCCAGGAAGCAAGATACCAGATGCACAAGTAGACACCACAGTCTAATGTGAATGGCAGCCGGGAATGCAGAGTGACTGCCCAGCCCTGCCTGGTGACTTTGATGATCCCCTTGTTATTCATGGCTGTGTACAGCCCATCTCTGGACTGTGTACAGTATATTTATGTCTGTGTAAAGACATAAACATGTCTTTACAATAGGTACATTTTTTTTCATGAAGGCATATAATGAAATCTTAGATACTTGGTTTTCAAAAACACAATCCATTTTCAACTTTCTGAATATAATATTTTTTTTTAGAAAATCTATAATAACGATTTAAAGTTAACAAAAAATGGGTTCTCAAGGTACACCCACCATGTGGGCTGTATAGATCCTACTGTTGTAGTTGAGTCTTGATTGGTGTTGGCATGCACAAGGTCAGCCACTGCCTGTGTTCTGTCTGGGGTGACACAGCATAAGCTACAAAGTGATCTGCATATGGCTGCTATTTGTGCTGGGCTTGGACATACCCAGGAGATACCACTGTGTGAATCAAGGGTGGCTGCTATAGTGCTAGGTCTGGGGCAACTTATTGAGAGATATGGGGCTTGCTGAAGCCAGACACTGCTTGTTTGAAAGAACTTAGGAAAATCTGAAGCAGTGGCCAAGACAAGTCATCCATATGGAAAAGCTGCTGGAAGTCCTGGCCGGTGCAGCTCAGTGGATTGATACGGGTTGCAAATCAAAGGAAGAAGCCACTGGAAACAGCTTGGGTGGGCCAGAAAGATAGATGGGTCAGGGCCCAGGGAATCACCAAGGTGGGGAAAACTGTGAGCCAGGTTGACCGAGTCTCAGGAATGGTACCTGCCTGCCAACTCTATCACTCTGTGGGAAGGTGGGCTCAGAAAAAAACAACGATGGCCACTGCCAGTACTTCTGTCGTAGAAAGCTGCCCCCACCTCTCATCCTCAAGTCAGGCAATTCAGTTCCTCCCAATATGTCTCTGATGACTTTCAGTCTGCTGCTCCCATGTTGGAGTTCAGAGGGAGTGAGTCCAAGTCAATGTGTGTATGGGCCCTTTAAGAGGGACTGCCTTGGGACTCCAGAAGTTTCTGCCTTCCACAGTCTCAATCCCCACTTGTTTTTACAGCAAGAAATTATGGACACTTATCTTCCTGGCATGGATCTGGGACCCCGCACCCCTGAGATATCCCTCCCAATTTTTATCTGTCCCACATGGGTGTGGACCAGCCTGTTCGGCATCTCTGCACCTCCTGTCAGTCTCTATGTGGTTTCTTCTTTAATTCTGTAGTGTAGGACTTCCATTCGGCTCAATTTCTAACACTTCTGAATGATAGCTGTTTTACAGTTTAGTTGTAATTTTGAGGTGGTTGTTTTCAAGGAAACAAGCTGTGTTTACCTATGATGACATCTTGACTGGAAGTCTCAAGAATAGTTTTTGTGATTTGACATATGCTAAATTTAATTGTTTTATCTTTAATGCAATTATATATGAATCACTCCTTTTTAACCTTTGCTATTTTAATTTTTCCTTTCCCCAAATCCATCAGATATTCATGGACATTCTCTTCTGGTTTATTACTGTACTTTTATATTCATTAAATTTGTCTCTTTTTTAAAATTTATTTTTAGAGGTAGGGGAAGGGAGGAAGAAAAGGAGAGAAATATCAATGTGTGGTTGCCTCTGATGTGCCCTCTACTGGGGACCTGGCTTGCAACTCAGGCATGTGCCCACTAGGAATCAAACTGGCGACCCTTTGGTTCACAGGCCGGCACTCAATCCACTAAGCCACACCAGTCAAGGCTATATTCATTATTTGTAATGGCATTTTATCAATACAACATTCTTCTGAGCTTTCTATTCTCTTCCAAATATTTGTCTATTTTATAAACATCATACTATTTAATTATATCTAGCATTACAAGTTCTCTTCATAATTCCTCCTTAAATAAACATTTTATGGCTCTTATTTTTTATAAAAATGAAATTTCAGAATCCTTAACCTGCAAAAACATTACTGTTGAGACTTTGATTAAAATTATATTAAACTTACAAGTAAATATGAAGAGAATACAGTAATTAATAAGTTGTCTTCGTATCTAGAAACACTGAGTGCCCACATCCTCGCAGTGAAGTTTAATAGTTTCCTTCCTGTATGCCATTCACACTTCTTACAAAGTTAAATCTTCAGCATACTTTTTGTTGCTACTATGAATGGGCTCCTTTTTTCTCATATTTCCAAATTGGTTATTACTACTATATAGGTCATATTAAATTATTTATAATGGAATTTTACAACACTCTATTTATTAGTTTCAGTTGATCGTCTTGGGAACTTTTTATTGTCTATAAATAATGTTATCCTTTCCAACAGTTCTTTTAGTCTTTTTTCTTTTCTTAATAGACTAGCTGCATATTTCAGAGCTATTTCACATAGTAGTGATGATAGCTGGTTATGCTGTTAATTCAAGTAGGAGATAAAATTCTATTGTTTCACCATTCTTAGTATTTTGGCTCTTGCCAGCTTGATTACAATTTTGTTTAAAAAATTACAGATACTTCTCAAAATATTCACTGCAGCATTCTCTAAACAGTGAGATAATGGGTGATTTTATTTTTCGTCACATTTTGCCAGTAAATAGATTATTTAGGTTTTTTAAATCTACCTTTGTACTTTCTAAAATTTAAATGTTGTTGATTTATGTTTTTAAAAGAATCATCTATTTGATAAATCTCAATCATCTATTGAGATTCTCATACATATGTGGAAAGTACCTATAAAAGTAGTATCACTTTTTAGCTATAGATAACTACAGTTACATCCTATAATTTCTAATTTTGTATATTTTTTATTAGACTAGCCACAAACTCTTCCAATTTATTTTCCAAGTTTCCCAGAATGAATGGGTACACCCCCCCCCTTACCTCCTATTTCTTTTAACCTTCCTTGCTGACACAGAGCATTTACTGTATTTTTCAGACTATATGACGCACTTCCACCCCCAAAATTTGGAAGGAAAATTGGGGTGCGTCTTATAGTCCAAATGTAGCTTACCTGGCTAGTAAATGTAGTTTACATTTACATTGGTGAAATATTATGCAATTTATGTTATTAAATATTTTACCACATTTTTTGCTTCAAAATTTTTCCCCCTATTTTCCTCCTCTAAAACCTAGGTGTGTGTTATGGTCCAGTGCATCTTGTAGTCCTAAAAATACGGTAACTGCAAATCATCTTGATTAGTGAACAGCATTTTGCAAAAGGCAAGAGAGAAGCAAACATTAAAAAGCTTTTTCTTTAGAAAAAACATTCTGCCCTGGCTGGAGTGGCTCAGTAGATTGAGCAATGTCCTGCAAACCAAAGAGTCCCCTGTTTGATCCCCAGTCAGGGGACACGCCTGGGTTGCAAGCCAGATCCCCAGGAGCGGGTGCGTGAGAGGCAACCACACATTGATGTTTCTCTCCCTCTCTTTCTCCCTCCTTTCTCCTCTCTCTAAAAATAAATAAATAAAACCTTTAAAAATATATCCTATTGTCCTTTGTGAAAGATAGCATATCCAAAAATAATGTCTAGATACAGATTTCTCAAAGTAAACCTACTCCGTTAATAAAAATGATATCCCACCTTTTTCATTAAAGTATACTTTTACAAGATGCCATAAAGTAAAAATATTAACAATTTGATATTAGGAAAGTCAAAACATTCCCCAATCAGAGTTCAATGAAAACCAGATTCCAATCCTCTTAATATTAAGACTTGCATTTAACAAATGTATATGGTAATTTTTTCAAAATCTATTTCTTTCTTCATTAAGTAGTCATTATATTGCCCCTATTTTAACATCCAAAATACGTTTGAGGTACATTATCAAAAAATGTCAACTTCAAATATAAACAGCTAAACTCTGCTTTTTTTACTCTTACCAGGGAAGTTTCAAAATGCTAAAATATGCAAACTGCTACCTATGTTCTAAAAACAGAAATGAAATAATGAGGTCACAATAGATGGCTCCTTTCTTGGAGGAAAAAAAATGATGATGAATGCAATCGGAATGTTTACTGTCACTAAAATTCTTCAGGCCTAGATTCCAAGTACATGCCTGTTGATGCAGGTTACCATGACAACTTAAATTACAGAAAATATCCCCTCTTCTACCAAGTTGTTTTCTCCACAGGATCATGTGAAACCTCCTAAAATGTGTGTGCATGAATTACCTGTAACAACAATAAATATCTCTTTACCAGTTTTATTCAGAAATACCCCAATCTGACCCCTGAAAACCAAGGATAAGAATATAAAAAATAAATTCCATTAAGTCTACATGGGACAGAAAACCTAACTTGAAAACACACACACAGCTTAAAATATAAAACTCTGACGGTATTTTGAAAGTGCTCCTCGTTAGCAGAGGCACAGTATGTTACCACGGAGCACTTAATCACAGAAACTACGGGAAATCACTTGCAAGGCCGTTATGAAAGAAGAATATAGAGCTAAATCCTGTTTATCATTTCTCCCTCGCTGATGGGTTTATAGGAAGGTACCAGAAAGGGGTGCATGGGGGAAGTCCTATTTCAAATAGAAAGAGAAGCAAATAACTAATCTGTAAAACCTTATTTTGTTTTACCTATTTTTTTTTTTTTACAGAAAATATGGGCTTTAGAGTTTACTCTCACAGCTTTGGATCTGTAAACCCACCAAAGATGCCTTGTGATGAACTGTGACTTGCTCTCTATCATCATGCTTTAAAGGAATAACGGCTTGGAAAAAACTGCATCATTATGGAGAAAATGTGATTTAGTAGAGATAATCTGATTGTAAGACATTAAAATTTTTAAGTAGCTCTATAAAAAAAGGCTTCAGGTCTTTTACAGTGTAGCAATACCGAGAATTAAAAGTTGGCTGAGTTGCTCATCCAAGTTAACATGACTAAAATTAGATGCCTCATTCAGAAAGACTTGGGGAATTCACATACCCTCCCTTCTATGAGTAAGCCGGGTTACTTCAGTACCAGCACAGGCAAAAAGCGTTTTAAGTTTCCTGTGTAGCTCACTATGCTATATACCCTAGCCCAGGAGCCCTTCATTCATGTAAAACAAACAAAACTTAATTTAAAAAGGAAACAAGGCAGTATGCTAAAGGAGCCTCTTTGCACTTGAAGTCAAACATCAGTCATTTATTTTTAAGCATACTGAGCAGAAACAGCAAAAAATGAAAACTCTTCAGCGAACTCAAGCAACTCATGAATCTCCTATGTGTACTAGCAGATAATGACTAGTTTTCCAACAGGAACAAAACAATCAAATTGTTCAAGCTCAAATGTACACAATCCCTCAACATTAAACTTGAACCACAGTTCATTCTTAGTATAACTTAATATATAAATCCTCCTAAACAGAAATAATTCATGTATAAAAGAAAGATTTACGGAACAGCTTTATCAGTAACGGAAGCTAAAACTGAAATTTAAGTGCCTGTCCAATCATGGAGAGAACTTTACCCAGCTGAGCTACACAGTACATTTTTTTCTTATGCTTTCCTTCTTTAGGCTGTAACACAAATAATTACAAAGAGCAGGGCTCAACCAGGATTTTTCAGGTCTCACACAGACATAACCAAATTGCCTTATTACCATCAGACCATCATCTGCGCTTACCACTTGTGGCCCTCTAGTAACTGTTTTTCCTAATCCACAAGCAATGCAGCACAGTCCACGGAACAACTGAACCAGTGAGAGTACAGGCTTGTGTTTTTAGGGCCCCATTCCTTCCACACAATCTAGTAATTACTAGAGGCTCTAAGGTTATACTTTTTTTATTTTAGGGGGAAATTAACGTATGTGAGACCTTGGAAATGCCATCATCTAGGAAAAAATCAAGCACAAAACTTTTACAAATGAGGGATTAAGAACTTGACGAAAGGAAACACTGGATGATGTTCTTACACATTTTATTCACCTGTAAAATGCGAACAGTTTATTCTAAGTAATTCACTTACTACAACAAGGTCAAATTAGTTTCCCTCCTGGGACCAGTAAGTGACTCTGAGGTTCAAGAGATAAGGGACAACACATCAAACACAAAAAGCAAGTGTAAAATAATTTAGTTGTATTTCCTCACCTCAAGGGATTCTGTGCCTCTTTTTACTTGATGGAGCCAATTACTGACACTACTAAAAAGATGGAAGCTCAAACTACAGGATACATCTCACACTTACCAAAACCTTCCAGCCTTTCACTGTTAGGAATACCTAGGTCTCTGCTCTAAAAGAGGCTGTCCATGTAAAGCGTTAGTCTGACAGTGTTCAAGGAAGCCCAAGAATAGTAATACAATTTGTAATGTTTTGCTTCAGACTTCTAATTTGGAACCCAAAGCGTGTTTCACGATTCTAGTAGCATCAACCCAAATTTGAATAGGGATTTACACTACAGTGGCAAAAGATGCCATCGTTAACCACATTTATAATTATCTATATCCCCCACTAAAGAATTCACCAGCGAGCACAATCTCTAAAAGTCTCCCAAACTTAGAAAAAAATTGTATTTAAGTCACTGTAAGTGATACTCTGCTAGGAAGTGCGTAAGGAGCGCAAATGTGCGGACTCACCTGGTCGCGTGGGAGCCCTCAGGTGGGGAGAGTGCGAGGTTGTCCAGACCGGAGGAAGGGTCGGGTACCAGGCACAGGCACCTGAAAGTGTACACAGCGTTCTTACAGGCCTGGCTCACTTGTATTTTAAAAATGCTAAGTCACCCCATTTTAACTTATAATCATTAAAGAGCAAAAATACACAAGCTCTCAGCTTCAAATAGTTCTCCCAAGAAAAATTGTTCCTTCCCTTTCTGATCCTCCCTGAATTGCAGGGCTTATGGGGTAGTTTGTTTGGTTTGGTTTCAATTAGTATTTTTGTGCCTTTGAAAAGGAATTTCAGTTGTTTCTTAAAAAGGTCATTGATGGGCCCATGGTGTGCTAGAGAGACGTCGGGCCTTCTTCTCCTCCTGGCCAAAGCTCCCTGCCATCCCCCCGTAACTTCTTGAGAGCAGTTTAACAGTCAGACATTTGGAAAACTGCCTAAGGTCAGGGCCTAAAAATGAAGCTGAAGGAGAGAGCTCAGGCTTTCAGCACCAAAAAATAAAAACAAAAGCAAGCCGCACTTTTCCTTGGTGAGTAAAAATCACAGCCGCTGGCTGCGAGAGTCAGCTGGCTCCAGTCCCCTGACCATTCTATCGCCTAATGCTGTGAGAATGTGAACCCCTGCCACGACGTTAGTTAGAAAGAAAGCCTAAGAAAGAAATCTTGGCTACAAGGCGAGCATTGACGCAATTCTTAAGTCTGCTACATTCAGACTATACCCTTCACAGGCGTTTTTGCATTTATTTATAGAAAGGTTTGCTTTAGTGACAAGACCATCTTCTGTCAACCATTTTTTTAATATATCAGGAAACTGAACTTTTATTATAAAAGAGAATGTTACCAAAAAAGTTACAATCAAATTATTAGTTATAAAATAATGTGAAATATCAAATTAGAAATAGTGTGAGGAGAAAGAGCTGAAGGACCCCAAGTCTGATGCAAGCTATCAGAAAATACACAAATTTCAAACACAACCAAGGAAGTGTTTCAAAAGTGTCCCCTTCCATCCCCAGGTTCTCCTTACTCGGCTACTATAATCCTGAATGGCAACATTGTCTCCAAATCTGGTTACTGGACTAACACTTCATATAACTTAATAGTTTTTATAGAAGCACCATTCATTTCCGGATTATTTTTACATAGTGTTATAGCTGTAGTGCAAAGTACATTAGTGCATGCTTCCAAGTTTTACAAGAAAAAGAGACTAGCAGTTACATTAATTTTTTTTCCCAATGAAAACGAATAGGCTTTGAGCCAACCAGATACCACAATATTCCTGTTTCATCTCGTATATAAGATGGCTTCAACAAACCTACTTATCTCCTGGAGAAGCTGGAGGAACGACACGCATTTGAGGCTGATATGCTTTGGTAAAAGGGCTTGTCCATGGAACGTGACGGCATCGCAAAAGCAATGAAGGGGCAACTCTGCTGGAAGAGGGGGCTGGGGGCGAGTCCAGAATCTGTGAGAAGAGGCTAACTAGACTGACCACCCTCATTCCCACCCTTAGGCCTGCACGACATCTGGAGTCCAGCCTAGTTGGCAAACTGATTCTTACTTAATTTAAATCAAAATCTCTTTTCCTAACCATCATCAGTCTTTTTAGTTTTGTTTTCAAGAAAATATTTTGGAAGTGAAAAGTGGGCAGTTGAGAAGGAGTTACAAGAACCGACATAATCATTATCTTCTGTCCATAAAATAAAGTTACCACTACCAGAGTCAGACACTTACAAGGAGATTATGATGCTTACTCCCTTGTATGTAACTGAAAATGATACTAACTTACATATATGCTGATGTTAAAATCTCTCCTTTATAGATTTTTATAATTACAAAGTTCTGGGTAAGTCCAGGTGCGCTGGGATGGGATGGGGAGTGTCCAAGTCCTTCCTGTGTCCTGGAAATGTGCTCAGGATGCCCCGGTAAATGCCACGCCTGACCAGAAGTGAGGGACTCCGGCTCTTGTGGATGGTCCTCACCTTTCTAGTCCCTGCGAGGCTCAGCTGTCTGCCTGGCCTAACCAACTGTTTGTACTGGCCAAACTCCAACTCACCCTCCCAGAGACAATGCAAATGTCTCACATCCCCCGCAAACCTTCCCTCAGCTGGAGTGATTACTCTAGGTATTCTCGAGTGGTTGGCTAACTGTACTCACCGGCACTGTTTTCTAAATCCTCACGACCCTATGAGGTAGGTAAACTGTAATAAGAGAATTATCAGAAAAGAAAACTAAAAAATAGAAAGGTTAAATAACAGTCTAAGGCCGTACAGCTATTAAATAGGAGGACCAGGAATTGAACGTGGGCAAATGGACAGCAGAGCCCATGATCTTATACAATTGACCTCACCACTCCAGTATGTACCTCTATTGCCATGTTTGCCTTTGCTTGAGGGCAGAGACATTTCACACTGACATCTGCATTCACGTGGCCCACAATGTAAGAGACGTTCAATAAATGCCCACTGAGGCTTGACGAATTCAGAGGGTTTTACAGAATGGCAGAGGGTTGTTCAGTGACGCTAACCTTATCATCAGTGAAAACCCTGTCTAGCTAAATGATTCCTTTTATCTAGATACAATTGTCCTATGACCACATATCTGAAAAAGAGATACCTATTACAGAAGTAACTGAAATGGACCAATAATTGAAATGTTACCGACATGTGCAATTTGGGGTAAAAAGAAGGAAAATTAGAAACCTCTATACTCCAAGAATCACATTATTTTTGATAAAATTAAAAGGTTATTCACAGGACACTTCAAAATTTGTGCTAAAGGCATTCTCCTATATTGATAGACAGCCTCCAAGGCAGTTTCCCCACATCCTTTCCTGCTGGTCTTCACACCATCATGTATTTTCTCCTATCACAATGAGCAGAGGTAACTTGCAGGGCCAGTAAGATGTCATGGAAATAACGTGTGACTTCCAAGTGAGGTCATAAAAAACAAACAAACAATGCAGCTTCCATCTTGTTCCTGTTATACAAATGCTCAAGAAGCCCCATGAAGAGGTCCACGTGGTAAGGACTGAGGCCTCCTGCCAATAATCAGTTCAAATCTGCCAGGCATATGAGCAAAACACCTTGGAAACAAGTCTTCCAGCCCCAGTCAAGTCTTCATACAGGCAGACTACTCACGACCTGGAATGACATCTGGACTGCAACCTTATGAAAGACCCCGAGCCACAGCACCCCTCCCCTGGAACATTCCTGGATTCCCAATCCAAAGAAATTAGATGAGATTAAAAAATGTTTACTGTTTTAACTCCCCATATTTGAGGCAACTGGTTATGCAGCAATAGATAACTAATATATCTATTATCTATACAGTCTTTATTTAAACTAGTATAAAAATCCACATACATGTTATTGATGTAAATGAACATAACAGGTTACTGAAATTTCTATACACTGAACTCTAGCAAAACAAAATGATTAAGAATTCAAGAGCAAAATGAATTCCAGTTTCCAAGAGGCATTGCCATTTTCCCCCTTTTTTCCCACAAATCAGGTAAAGGAAGCAGAACTTTCACTTGCTTGTGGCTGTCTCTTAATAACTACTGATTCGGTACATTCCCTTCCACCAAATCAGGCCCACTGGGACAGGATGGACGGTCAGTGGGCAACAGTGGCGTTTCCATCACTGCAGAAACCAGAAAAGAGCTCAGTGTGCTGGTGGTGTAAGTTTTGTAGGCCATGTGACAAAAAGTCTAAAGGGCTTGAAGGAAACCAGCTACTATCCAGCCTGTTACCCCGAGATGTTCAAAAGTTAAAAAATCATGTTTTTATTGAAAAGAGAAAAATCTGTACAAATATGCAACTATAAAGTATTCAACTGTAAACAAAACATTACAGTGCATTTTCATAAGTGCTATCTGTTTGTATCCATAACATAAACTAAAATCATGAATATTATGCAACTTTGTAATTCTCCTAAATTTTTGGTTTTTCTAATAAAGAGTAGGAACATTCAAGGGTCTTTTTCTTCTTCAATACCAAAACTCACAGACATCCTACATTTCTGAGTATAATTTACATCTGCTAAAAGCAATCTGCAATGTTAGTAAGAAAGGTATCTTAGGCTTTACCTATTCCACATGAAATGTTAAAACAGTAAGATTTCTGCAAAAATAAATCCATTATGATGTTATCAGCTATATTAGTTTACAAAGGAGAGGGCAAGGGTAATAAAAAAAAATCATTCATATAATAAACATTGACCAAGTCCTTACAATAAAAATATAGTGGGGATTATAAAGGTGGGTAAGATATGGCTTCTTTCCACTAATTATGCAATATTTTGAGACACTACTAGTATCTGGTAATAAGAACACCAAACACACGTCTGGAAGCACGAAGGAGACCCGGGGGAAAACACTGCAGCCGAGTGCGCATCCTGATGGGAGCCTTCTGGAGACGACTCATTACAACTGCTATCGGCTGTAAATTCTGAGCTTGTTCCTAGCACACAGATGACAAACTGAAGTTCAGAAAGATTAGGTGACTTGATCCCAACGCAGTGCCTTTGACGATCAGTAGGCACTCAGTCAGTCAGTGTCGGGCAGCACTCTCTGCACGACTCAGGCACTGTTCACGACCCTGCGAGGGTAAGTCCTCTAATATGCATTCTGCAGATGAGGAAACAGACGTTTTGGAAAGGTCTGGTACCTTTCGAGGTTCACACAGCTAGTGAGCGGTGGAGCCTGATTTGAACTCAGGTGTTTGTTTTTTTCACGCCAGACTCCCATCCCAGATTAGTTCACGTAAGTCGCACTGCTTCTAGTAAGTTTTCATACTCTTCCTGCACCTTGCCCTTTTGGGTAATAAACTGATCCATAAACCATAGGAATTGAGTCCTGGTGGGTAGCTCAACTGGTTAGAGCATCATCCTTATACACCAAGGCTGCAAGTTTGATTGCCACCCAGAGTACATATGAGAATCACCCAATGAATGCATAAATCGGTGGAACAGCAAATCAATGCGCCTCTCTCTCTCAAATGAATAAATAAAAAAAAAATTAGAAAATAAACCATAGGAGTTGAAATACATTGTTAGCCTTATGATTTGTAATTAAATGTCACACAGGAAATCAGAAGAGCAAAAGAAGAAGGGTAAATCAAGCAAACGATATAATCATTCTTTTTAAGCAGTCGAGCAATCATTTTTGTTTAGAACAGTTTGAAAGTGCATTTCATAAACGTTACTAGACTATCCACTGATTGTTGGATAAGGTCTCCTTCCCCTTCTCCTTCCACTTTAATATCCCACACACCAGAGAGCTGTTTTCAGAGTTGTGATAAACATTCATCAAATTATCTAGGTGCCTTTACTGAAGATTATTACTCCAATTCGAGTCGCCCCAAAACAAAGAAACCCACAACACTGTTCCATGCAGAAAGATTAAACAACAAACATAACTGTATTAATAGAAGCTGTACTTCCCTACAGAGCACACACCAGACAAATGCGACACTGGGACATCAAGTAAGCCCCGAGAAAGGCAGAGTATGATCTCTGGTGTGGTCCAGTGATTAAGGGAGAGCACGTGGCTGAGCCACAGTTTTCAGAGAAAACATCAGATCGATGGTAATGGGAAGGAAAAAGACCTGAAGACTAGAAAAGGAAGTAGGTTCCTTCTGCAGGGCAGACACTGTACAGCTGGCTTTGCTGTCACTCAGCAAGTCCAGGCTCTGTGCACTTGCAGAAGAAATGAGGTAGGCTAGGCACACCTCTGAAAGAGCTGCCTTCTGAGACCAGGAAAATTTAAAAAAAAAATTAACTGGTCTTTAATTTAAATGAAGTAAACTACATAGGTAATAAAACTGATGAAGTTGTAAACAGTCCTTCAATGGACAATTTCTTTAAACATATTAAGAGGATTCTTCGGAGGCACCCACTGTTTTGTGTTCCATGTTAGATCTATCTGCATACTGTACCAATGAATCCTGTCTCACTTCTTCTCTGTAGGCCCAGCACCTAGCACCAGGTCTGACACTCAGCAAAGGAGCATGCAGGGAAGGCCAGGAGGAGGATCTAGATAAATTTGACATGCTATTTCCCCAGGTGGCAATGCAAGCAGTTAGCTGATGCAAATTTCTCTTTCCCCTCTCCACATACAAGAAAAGATTCATTGAGGGACAGGACAATTTTTTAAGTTAAAAAAATTAATTAAAAATAAACTTGGGGTTTTAAGTTATATTTTTGTATTAACACAAATGAAATCCTAAATATTGATTTTGACCACCACTCACCCTGGAAATTTTCTCAAATACTAAAAGGCGCTCCAATTAGCTACTTCTTAGCTTATCAGATTTGATTACCCCACTTTACGGCTGTCCATTAACCATCTGCTCAGTATGGCTACAAGACAGTAAGGAAAACCCCAAGGTGGTCAGGACTGGCAGTCCTGACTCGAAGGTCATCTGCATGGATGCTTGGAAATTTCCCCCATTTTTTTTCTAATGGTGTCAGAGAACTAAATTTAAAAAGACTCTACCATAAACAAGACTAAGTTCAAATGTGAGGAAGAGATTCAGTTTTTAAATAATACTAATTAATTTCAAGTGACAATGATTTTCATTTTCTGTTTAAAATATGGGTTGCTAGAGAAATTTTAGCATACATTTAAAAAGGCAAAAAAATAGGGCAAAGAATATGCTACCACTGAACTTTAAAATTACTACAGTATGTTGGCACATTCAAGTATGCTCTAAACAATTACCTAATTTTCTAAATTGAGGTGTTTCACAATGTATGTTAATCTTGAATAAATGTCCTCATTTCAGTTCAAAGAAAAGCATACTGTAAATCAACAAAGCTATCTTAAGTTGAAGAAGAGTATCTTTATATTTAAACACTATTTAAGACAGGCACTTGTGTAGATTATACTGTACATATTTCGAAAACCTTATCATTTCCTGTCTTAGTGCCTTAAGGAAGGAAAGCCCTTAGATTGTTTCTGGAATTGTATGTAGTCTCCCACAGTTTTTGGTTTAGTTTGGTGTACTCTTTCCCCTTGCTGACATCATATGATACTGACTGTAATGCTGTGTTAATAATGTTCAATTTGGTTAAGCAAAAGAAAGCTAAGAGGCAAGACTGAATAGTTCACATGGTATATCATAGATTTTGGTCAGTTCATACCATGTTGCAGTTCATTCCAGTTTACTGCTTACCGATGGCTCTAAGAGTTAAGAGTCTACTCCTGACCCCCAGGACAGGAAAAATGGCATAAATACATAAGGGACAGTGTGTAAGAATAAGTAAGGGCGGTGAGATAAAGGAGTAAAGTGATTCAAGCAAATAGAAGGGAAATAAGTCAAAAGTGTGGGAAACACATGGAAGAAGCCAATGGGTGTCTAATCCCTGCACAATTTAGACAGAAACTGGGAAGGGAGGAGGGCCAGAGAGGTGCTCACAGAAGAGGCAGGCCGCACTGGCATGATGCGGAAACTGACAGCAGCCTGCACCCCACGGGCTCCAAAGAGCACATGGTACCACGATCCTCCATGGTCCAATCTACACCAGTGTGAACGCTGACAAAAAAGATACCTATTAAGGGATCCTGGTGGCTAACTGGGCTCAAATTAAAAACAAACAAACAACAACAATGACAAAACAAAGTCTAGCAGCCATTTTTTTTTTAATTAAAAAAAAACTGATTTTTAGAGAAAGAAAAGAAGGGAGAGGCTAGGGAGGGGGAAGAGAGAGAAACATTGATTTGTTATTCCACTAATTTATGCATTCTTTGGTTGATTTTTGCATGTGCCCTGAAGGGGACTGACCCTGCAACCTTGACGTATGGGGACCATGCTCTAACCAACTAAGCCACCCAGCCAGGGCTAACAGCCATTTCTAAATAGGGGCATCTCATGCAAGCCATACTTTAGGGAGGAGTCTGCACTGAACTACCTACCTCCTGCACTGTACTGCCTATCTACACTGTGGTCCTGCCATCTGAGTCAACAAAGGAGATCCAGAAATTTTATTTCAATCAACAGAACTGAGGCATTCCCTGTCCAATCAGAGCTGTGCAGCTACAGCGCATCAGCATCTTCACTGACCAACCAGAACAGCTCCATTATGACCAATGAGGACAGTGAGGACCAATCGAATTGTGAGGGTTTGGAGTCCTCATTTGCATGAGGACAGGCCAATCATGACTCAGAAGTAGGACTTCTCTCTAAGACAACTCCCCTCTGGCTCAGGGAGCACACTTTCCCTTTCCTTGAAGAGAGAAGACTGCATGTCCTTGGCTGGAACTGAAATACTGAAGAGGTCTCACTGAAGCAGAGCAGGCAGAGTGAAGCAGACAGGTGAGGTGCAGAGCAAGGCAGAGCGGCGTGTACAGGAGCAGGTGGAGGAGAGCAGGACCACCTCAGAACTGTGCTGTTCCACAGCCGTGCTCTATCACAATTGAGCTGTTTGCACTGAATAAAATCTTCACTGCGCCCCAAATTGCAGATTCCTGTTGGTGTTGAATTGGTGCCAGCAACAATCCATTGACATAAGAAATGTGAGTTCATTCTCACTGTATGCAATCAAGTCTCCAAAAAGAACACTGGCCTTTTCCTTTATGTGTTCTGAAGGTAGCATAGACAACAAAAAACATGCCATCACAGCTCTGCTGGAAAGTGGATATGGGCAGTCATGACCTCCTTGAGCCTCATCTGCAGAGCTGTTGGGAATAAGTGCACCTGGTGTGTCTTTTCAACAACTAACATTGGCAACACCTCTATGGCCCTGGGAGATGCAGGATCTGGGAGGAGGATGACTTGATAAAGAAAGATCACAAAGGCCACTCTTTGGGATGCTGGGGAAACCAGACTGATATAACTACTTCACCCTTTAAGACTGAGAAGAGTCTCTGCTACAGGGTCACAGAGACCAGGAGAATCACTTGCTATGGGCCAGAGTTAGAAAAAAGAATTTCACTAGATAGCACTTTCTATGTGCCAAGCCACTGTTTTATGTATTTTATGCATATTAATTCATTCCTCATTTTCTGATGAGGCAGAAGGCACAGGGCGATTAAATAACCTAAGACCGGGTCACCAACTAGTAAATGGCCCACCTCTGTCTACTGTAGTCTGTGCTCCCCACCAGCCGCCACACTGCCTCTTGCCAGGACTCAGAGCTGCCCTCTGGGCAGGAAGGTCTTCTCCCCCTGAAATACAATTTTTAGCCACCCCTCCCTAAATCCCACATCTGTAAGGTGGGGATAAGACCACTTCTTTCCCAATGAGAAGAGTATTTTTATGTGAAAATGCCTAACAAATATATGAAAAGATGTTTTATGTCATATATCATCAGGGAAATCCAAATTAAAACATGCAGATACTAACACACATATCAGAACGGTTAAAATCCCAAACACTGACAACCACCAAATGCTGGTAAGACTGCGGAACATCAGGAAATCTCATTGACCACTGGTGGGAATGCAAAATAAAAGACAGTTGGCCACTTTCTTACAAAACTAAATGTACTCTTTTCATAGGATCCAGCAATTGTGCTCCTTGGTATTTACTCACAGATCCTCAAAGATGGTGTTGCTATGCCTCCCTTACACACTACAAACTAAATTTGATACAGCAGTAAGAGTGGGTTAAAGTGAACAAGGATGGCTTTGAAAACTATGATACAGAAATAATTTATTATGCTTTATATGGTGCTGACAAGTAAAAGCCTGATAGTAACAGCAAAGATCCTTCAGAAAAAGCTGCGAGTCACTTGAAGGTGAACACTGTTTTAGTCTTTGCTACAGTGATGAACTCTACCAGCAGCAGAAAGGCCATGCAGCATGCCTGCCTCACTCCACCTCTACGCGAAAGGGGCCAGCAACTAGAAAAATGCTAACATCATGCAGGGTGACCATGCTCTTGATCACTGGAAGAAAAGGTCCTATTATTACGCCAGAGCAACAGGGGTGAATTAGGACTGATCTGGTTACCAGGGCATATGTCACTCTAACAATACACCTCTATTTTCTTTTAATAAAGCAAGTGCCCCATCTCCTCACTGCCCATAAAAAGTACCTATCCATGGCCTATTCTCCACTGGATGAAATCTAAATTTATAGGATAATATGCTTTATCATGCCCTTCAACACCACCACTCAAAATATTGTTTAATATAGCTACTTAAAGCAGGTAGTTAGATACCCCTTATTCTTAAAATGATAGTTTTAACAGATTTTAAATTATATAAAAACTCACCAAATTGAAATATCTCATTTCATAATTTTTAAATTAGCTTGAGTTTAAATTATTCTTGCAATGAGACTATCAAAACTGACATCTACATCTCCTTTTATGGAAAAATTAAAATCAAGGCATTTATCAGTACCATCCTTGCCTGTTTAGTAGAAGCTGGCTGAAGCTACTAGGTAACCAAGAAATCCTCTCTCACAAGCTTAAGAACTTAATACTATCCCACCTACTAACTAAACAAATCCACCTACTATTGTTTTGTTTAGCCACCATAGTATTTTTGATGTTTTTAAAAGGATGGAAATCATTCCAAAAATTCAGATATATGCTTCTCTGAAAACACGTACACACTGAAGATTTCCCAAAAGCTGGTCCACCCACATTTCCTAAGGGCAGTAATCAGCAGGAGCTGAGTGGGGACCGCCCCCCTGTAGGTAATTTGAGTACTCTCTAATTTGCCATAGTCCTACCCACTCTTCCTTTACACCCAACCCACTTCGCCCCATGCTGCCATCTGCCTTACTGCTGGAATGAGTTTGCAAACACTGTCATAAAACACTTGTAAACAAACACACACACCCCATACATACAGAAAGCCAAACAGATTGGTGGCAAGGGCACTGTATACCCAGAGCCTCCGGGCTTGTGGCTGATTGACTGGCAGGATGTCTCGCTCTTTCCCTCACTTGCACCCACTGCTCTCCCTCGTCTCTGCGTTTTCTCCTTCTGTTGTCCTCTTACTCTGAGACCAGCTTTTCTCACTGGGTCCTTTGTTAACTTTTGGTAGTTCAAAAAACTCTCTCCAAACCCATTTTCTCATTCATAAAATGAGTAAACTCACCTTGCAGAGTTGTGAAGACTAAAGGAAAATGTGGGTCAAGGACCTAGCCCAGCCCTGCACATGACATCCACTAGTTCTTTAAATTAACAAATCCCAAATAAAAGAAAACCAATAGCGAGACAGAGGGGAAAGGAAAACAAACAAACAAAAAATTCTTTATGGAATTTATTACAAGTTTAAAAATATTATAGTTTTCTTTTTTTTTAAAGAGTAAGTAACAAAATGATCACATGCACAAGAAATAAATTCGGCCACATCACATGAGCACGGAGTAGAGTGGGGACTTCTGAGGCCTCAGGCGAAGTCGCTGAGAAGGGACCCCCAACATTCCCAGACTCCCTTGCTGATCTCCTGGGTTCTCACTCACAACAATTTCATTTCTTTCTTCTTCTTGATCTCCTTTAGATTTTATTTATTTACTTTTAGAGAGAAGGGAGGGAGACAGAGGGGGAGAGAAACATCAATGTGGGAGAGATCCATCGATCAGTTGCCTCTTGCTCACCCTCAACTGGGGACCCTAGCCACAACCCAGGCAGGCATGGGCCCTGACTGGGCATCGAACTGGTGACCTTTCAGTTCACAGGCCAGCACTCAATCCACTGAGCCACACCAGCTAGGGCAACAATTTCATTTCTGATACGGTGCTTTTAATGAAGGCACAGAAATGATTAGGGAGGAAGGGTATTCCCCACCCTATACAGGAAGCATAATAGTGTCCGAAACCTGTGGAGAATTTTTATGAGTTTATCTAGGCCAAAAAGACAATGAAGAAAAGCAAGCTCGTAAATGCTCTGCAGGAGGGCAGTTTGCAACTTTTATGCAGTTGGGATTAAGAAGGGAATTTAAAGAAGACTATACACAGGTGGGAGAAAGCAAGGCCAGGGTTGGGTTACAGGATAGTTAAGATTATGTGCTCTCTCCAGAGGCTGATTATGCCTTCAAGGGGTATTGCTTCTGGCATTTCAAAGGTGTGTTAACTCAGACACACCAGAACAGTGGACAGCGCTGGCTTAAAAACCTTTCACTAAAGAAGTTATAGGCATGAGGTGTGACTACCCACCATGACCTGCCCAGTTAGGAATTTATGGTTTATTACAGCACCCCTTTTCATCCACAAATTACTGCATTTATTTAAAATACTTTTTTTAAAGCCCAAATTACTGCCCATTTTGTTGTACAAATGTGTGCTTTTTCTTAAAATAGAACATGTGAGGGAAGTCTTTGGTTTCCTTTCTCTAAACAGAATGCTGCACTTAATTACATTATTAGCATCACAGCGCCGTGCCCCACCTAGCGAAAACAAACAGCAACCACACTGCAGGTGCCCTTAATCGGACAGGTGAGGCCGGCCAGTCTGACTTCAGACACACAAGGGCACTTTACTGAGGCCTACTCCCAGGCATTTAGGAGCTTAAAAATAACTAGGTTTGACCTCAGAATTGAACAAAGTTTTCCAGATCGGCTCGCTCTATCAGACACCTCTGTATATGCAACTGAAGTCTATTATACGTTTGATTTTAAATAGAGTTTTAGAAGAGTTCCATCTTCGTTTCCACGACAGACTTGAAATTTACTGCCGTCAATATAATGCCGTCAAACTGCATTCCCTCAGTGACGACAAACAAGTTCTTGCTTTTGTCTACGTTCTCGTCCATGTCTTTGTTTATCAGACTTGGGAAATGCCTCAGACTCCACACCCACTCAGAGACAGAAAGGCCAGAGGACCTCAGGCCTGATCCTACTGTCAACAGGGAGCCGCTGAGGATTTCAAACCAAGGGGTGTCACAGTACTAGTCCCACATCCTCCCGCTATGTGAACTTCCACTGATCTGATCATTCTCAATAACTGTTAAGAATCAAATTATATAATGACAGAAAAGTGGCTGAAAAACTGAATAGGGTACTGCAAAAATCTAAGGCAAGGAGAACCAACCCTAAAGGGTGAATCTGTTGACTAAGGAATCATCCAGAGTCTAGACCAAAATCACAACTTTCTTGGTCATTTGTGCGATACCCGGAGAGTCCCTGAGACAAGATGCCGGGGTGAGGTACACTTCACGGGTCTTGTTCTGAACACAGCAGTTGGGAGACCACAGACAGCAGGGGCCTGGGTTGGAGAGGAAGACGAGTAGAAGACTTGTTCAGAAAAGCTTAGTGCCTTAGAATAAAGTCCAAATTCCTCAATGCAGCATTTAAGACCCTTGCCACCTGGCCCTAGCCACATTTTCGGCCCCATTTGTCTCTACTTCTAGCAATGCGCCCCACACCGAGTGACTTTAGACACCAAGCTCCCTCCCATGGTTCTCTGCATGTCCTTGCTCCTGGGCTAGCCACAGTCCTCCTGCTGTAGTGGTTTCTCTCCAGTTCCACACTCACCTTGCCCCACCTTTACATGACTATCTACCAGTCCTAGTTTTTTTGGTTCTCTGGCCCTTGATGAGAGTGCCCTGTCTTCTACATAGATTTCTCTACTTCCCATACTTGTAAGTGACAAGCCCATCCTGTTTCCTTTAGCCATTATTTTTCTTTCCATAATAGGGCTTCTGAAAGTTCAAGTTGTGCTTTGCTAGCTGGATTACAAGCTTCTTGAAAGACAGGGGCCAATTCCTATCTTTGTAATACTGCCCACAGCAAGTATAATTCCTTTGATATAACATGTGCTTTATAAATGTTTGTGGACTGACTATAAACAAGGGGATCTCAACACACTGAACTGGAAGACACTGAGCAGTACTCCAAGCTCCACCTAATTACAAAGTAATCTCAACATTTTCTAATGTAAAGTCTGAAGAAGCAGAAATCCTGATGCAGGGCAGAGACAGAAAAACTGTGTTTCTCATAACCAATCAGCGAAAAGCTAAACAAACCTTAGGACAATGCGATATCCTTTCCCCGGTGGGGGAAGAGGGAGGTGTTATTCCACACCTTGGCTCCTGCTACTTCCCCACCCGCTGCTAACCTCAGTGAACTCTAACTTTGGCGATACCAAGACTGTAGTTCTGCAACGGACCTGACCGTGGTCTCCCTTAGACACTCTGGCTTTGTGCCTGTTATTCTGTCTGTACGGAGTGCCTACGCTCCCCAAAAAATGCCTTTTCAGTCTCGAGTCTTAGCTTAAGAGTCAAATTTCCCCAACACCTTCCCAATTCCCTCCAGCAGACTCAGGAACATCTTTCTAGAAGCACTCACTTCCAACCCCAACCCAGGAACCCACATCTACCCATTACCACATTCCAAAAATGATTTCTTTAAACTCCTGGCCCAGGTACAAAGTATCTGAGAGATAAGAAGTTTTTTTAAAAATCCTCATCAGAGGATATGCTGAGACAGAAAGAGAGAAACATCAATGTGAGAGAGAAACATTGATTCGTTGCCCCCTGTATGTGCCCCAACAGGATGAAACCTGCGACCTTTTGGTGTACAGTTTGACGCTCCAACAAACTGCACCACCCGGCCAGGGTGAGATGTGGCTTAAAAAAAATTGTCTTAGTATCTAGCCCCCAGGCACTCAACAGATACTGTGTGAATGGATCAATGACGAGAAAAGACATAGCCCAACCTCCTAACATCATTTATCCACAAATAGCTAACCTCTCCACACTGGGTTCAGGAGGGAGTGCCTACCCGTCACTGCATTTAGAAGAGGCAGACCTGCTGGAGTGCACCCCCAGCAGCTTTCACTGCACCTGAGTAATTTTCCCAGAGACAATACCAGCCATGAACTGGGTTACAGGCTGGCCCATCAAGACCTTTATTATTTAAAGGATCTAAAATGGTTAAAACTGCTAGTGATTTTAGGACTCTCAGAGCTAAAAATATTAGTAAAAGTTCCCTGCATGTTTTGCAGACTTTTGTGGTCAAGACTAAAATCTCAGCACTCCCTTTTACTGCAAATGTCCTTGGAAACAGACCTGAGTTCCAGATCACCAGGGACTTCAGTGTAAGTCAGAGGTTCCCTTTAAACAGTGCTGTCTTCGCAGACTAGCCATGGCAATTCTCCTGCGTCAGCTGGGCTTTCCTCCTTTTCTTTCTGTGTCTGCCTCTTCCATTCCATTGGTATTATCAGGAAATCAGTTTAATATTAGTCCAAATAAAACATAATAAACAAATATCCTGGTGGAAAAACCAACATACTACCCTGACGTTTATGCTCCAAACGCAGATGGGCCCTTAACACTGCTGAGCTCTCCCTCCAATCCACCCGGGCCCTTTCCCACTGAGCACTGAGGGGCTGCTTGCCCCAAAGCTTCTCTGCTTTGCTCAAACCTTCACCTCGAAACTATGTGCTTTCATTTGCAAATAACCAGCACCCCTTGCTTCACAGAGAAAATTAATGGCCACTGGATATTAACTTCCCTCCCTGATCATCCATCCTCTCTAACTTTGATTTTTAAATAAAGGATCTCACCATATGGCAGACCTTCTCCCAGACTCATTATCTCAAGTTAATCCTCATGACCAGTATCATCTAAGGACGATACCATCATACCCAGCTGACCAATGGGTGAGCAAACTGGAGATCAAAGGGATTAAAAAGCATGTGTCCTCAGTCCCATGACAACTAAATGGCAAAGCAGATAGAATCTTGCTCTCCTGACGCAGAGCGCACACCGCGCCGAAGTGCATCTGTTTCAGCACAGTCCCAGCTCACTCCCCCTCACACGTCCCAGGTCTAGCCGAAGCGGTCACCTGAATCTAGTCAAGCACTTGACACATAAACTGGCCTTTGCCTCTTAAAAAAATCTTTTTCTGATTACGAAATACATGCTCATGATAGAAAATTCTGAAAGCATTACAACGATGGAAGCATAAGATTAAGTCATTCATAATAAAAAGAACAAACAATCTACAACTATAAACAATACGGATGAATCAGACAATGTGGAGTGTGGAAAATCAGACACAAAAGAGTGTGTGCCATGTGACTCCATTTCCACGATGCCAGAACTACGGAATGCCAGCAGAGTCAGGAGCATGAGGGGCCTGTGGGAACACGCATAGTGTTTCAGTTGTTAACCTATACGCTTGTTGCATGAGTATGTTCAGTGTGTGAAAATCCAGTGAAGTGTAAAATTAAGATATGTACACACACAGATGTACATACATGGTGGGGAAAAGTAGGTTTACAGTTGTGAGTACGCTAGAGTTTATTCTCGTATTATTCCTTACCGATTATTGTATTATTTTCCCATAAGAACAACTACAAACCTACTTTTGCCCCACACTACATACATGTGCACATAAATATACATAAGACACAAACATATGTAATATATACTTGAAGTCAGATGCAGTGTTTATATTTTGGTGTGTTTTCTTCCTGGTGCTTTTTTTCCCTCTTGCTCTGATTTTTTTTTTTAATGTGAGCACACCATGTATTTAAGTTTATATTCTGACACTTCACCTAACATAAAAGTATATGTATTTACCTAAATTACTATAAATTCTTCATGAGTATTTTTAACGGCTGTATAACAGTCCATCTGGTGCCTATACCACAATTTGCTTAACTGCTATCAACCATTTAGATGTTCCAATGTTTATTAGATAAGTACTGCTGTAGTGAATACTTTTACCCTTTAAATCACTTAGCCACCCTCTCTTCGTACTGTTTTATATATTTATGTAATTACATACTATAGCATACTCTTCCATATGTAATTGTTTATATATTTACTGCATCCTCGTTGCTCAATTATAAGCCTTCCAAAACCACAGACCACATCACCCCTCCTGGTATCCTCTACAGAACCTACTCCTAAACATGGCAGGTACTTACTGTTTGCCGAAGTGTTTTCAGAAGCCAAGTAAAACCTCCGTTCCTAACAGTCCAGATCTCACTATCACCTCCATCATCCACACAACATGAATGTTTTGGTCAGCTGTATTCCCATCTCTTCGTTTAGTCTGCACAGCTAAATGTTTGGAGGCAGTTTAGCATGGCTCCCCTTGAGGATACAAATACTAGCCAGCACAGTGAATTTACTCTACAACTAACAGTGCCACGCCCCAAGGGTCCAATGAAAATCAGATAAATCCCTGCCATCAAAGAGCTAAGAGCTGGTGGACGACGGAACATGACTCCTACTTTCCAGTTCACCAGGAAAGGCCCTGAGAAACAAATCCTGACCGCCCCACTCCCGAGCTTCCAGATCACAAGTGTACAGACGCAGGCGAATACCTGTCCTCGAGCCAGACTCTGAAAGCTCTGCCCGGTGGGCGCCTTCATGTTCCATAGTCCGTGGCTGAATGTGCTTGCTGTAGTTAGAATGTTTTAAAGTATTTTAACAAACACTAATTAATCACAGCATACCTGCTAATGCAAAAGTATGGTACATGTTTAGTGCTAACAAAAAAGAGACACACAATTATGATAGAAACAAAAGGAGAGCTTATTTAAATAGTTGCGAGTGGTGAAAAATATTTTTCCTTTCTTTTTTTCCTTTGGAATGTGAATATTGGGAAGAACCTTGAAGGGCAAAAGATTAATGAGGCTGAAGGTGAAAAAGACTAACTATACCGATCATAACCTAGCCATAATAATCAGCCAGGGCAGAGAAGAGAGATCTCCCTAAGTTTTTCCATTTTGAATACACGACAGGATGATTGGGGCCAAAGGTGGAAACTTGGCGCAATGTTAGTTAAGAAGGCCAGGAAACTGTTCTAGAATGGATGGGCTGAGCAGAGCCAGGGCTGACCCCACTCTTGCAGTTCAAGTGGTGAGGACTGAACTTGGACACCAAGGGCTACTAAGGGGCTCCCCAGGGCTCCGAAGAGACCACGGAGGAGTCACCTGCCTCAAGGGATTTTTACTGTAGACAGAGTTGCTCCACTTCAGGAAAAAGATGCCCTACAGAACATCCAGCAGCAAGGGCATAACCAGTTATAAAGCCTCAAAGAACCAACTCCCACTCCTTGAACTGCATCGGGGGACTACAAGCTTAAAGTCCTCTTAGTCACTTTGATCTTGTGAACAAATGAGGTTAAGAAGAGCCTCTCAGAAACTCACTTTATGAAGCAGAGCGCTTCGGAAATTAAAATGCAGAGGGAGAAGGGAAATATACCTGCATGTGACACAGAAGAAGGCAAACGGATGCCTAAGGGAGTGTGTTCCTCCTACAGGAAGAGGGGAGAGCCAGGTTGCATTTCAGAATATAGAGTATTTCGGTAGGTAAGGGAGAGGCTGAACCATCTTTTTCGTGTGACTGATAGCATGTTTAGATGTTTCAGCATCAACACATGAAACAGCTTATTTAGTCTTGCTAGAGCCTGGCACAGGAGGACGAGGAAGGGAAGAGAGCTGGAGGGCAGCCAAGCAGGGAGGCGGAACGGCCACCTCACCAGCCCAGGACGGGGACCAGCGCCAGGTTTCAGAGGTTCTGTGTCAGTGTTGAGGTTTTAGCAAGTCAGTGACACAGTGAGATCTGTGTATACAAGAGCCCATCTGGTTACACGTGAAAGACGGGTCTCAGGCGGGGAGACCAGTGAACTGGCAATAATCTAAATGAGATGTTGAATTAGAGTAGCAAATGAGGAAACCGGAAAGAGTTCCTCAGCTGTCTAGGAGGTAAAATCAGAAGGGAGAGATGAATTAATCAAGGCGAGGTGGCACGAGAAAGGCAAGATCAGGAATAAGGTGGATGATGGGCCTACAAACCCTAGCAGGAAACAAAGGAAGAAGTTAGGAGAAGTTAAGGGGAACCACCGCATGGTTGAGCAGAGAGGGGCCCAGCAGTCAGAGGACAGAGCTCTGCTGGGACAGATATGGAAGTCCGCCACCACACAGGCTGGAGCAAAACCCACAGAAGTGGGTGAGACCAGTCACTATAGGAATTCGTACCTTCTCAGGTTATGGATACTTCTGAGAACTTGATGAAAATGTTCATCCCCCAGCTCAGAATGCACATTAATGAAGAACATGTTGGGAAAAATAACGGGCAGCTTATAGGACACCTGCTACCCACACAGGACGGCAGGTTAAGACATCCTGGGCTTGGGAGCAGTGAGGAGACATGGTAAGAAGGAGACATGTCTACAGAAGCATTTCTCAACCAGAATGCTATCGGCAAATTGAAAGGCACAAGTCTTCACCACACAGGATGCTGAGCACCCCGGCCCAGCCCCTGCCCACTAAACACAGGAAATATCTACAACCCAGTCTCTGTGCCAACCAAAAAAGTGCCCCCACACAGTTCCAAACACTAGCACTGTGTTTGAGAACCCCTGGTCAAACAGGAGAGAAGGAGGCATCAAAGAAGTCTTAGAAAAACCAGAGATGGGAGGAAAAGCAGATCTAACCCTTCAGTCAACAGGTCATCCCCACCTCTACCACCGTAACTAAGCCCTCCTGTGTGAATCACTGCAATCGCTAAACTGGTCTTCCTGCTTCTAGTTATTGTCTTTTTTTTTAAATCAGCATGGTGTACATTGTATCCCAGGAATTATTTATCTTAAAACTGGAAGTCTGTATCCTTTTACCCATACTCCTCCTCCCTACCCCCTGGCCTCTCCCAACCACAAGTTTGTGCTCTGTATCTATGAGCTCAGTGGTTTTTTGTTTGTTTTTGTTAATATTGCACAAATAAGTGAGATTATGTGGTATTTGTCTTTCTCTGACTTATTTCACTTAGTGTAATGCCCTCAAGGTCCAACCATGTTGTTGCAAATGGCAGGATTTCCTTCTTTTTTTCTGGCTGAGTATACAATTGTGTATATAAACCACATTTTCTTTATCCACTCATCCACTGATGGATTCTTAGGTTGTTTCTATGTCTTGGCTTCCTAATTCTATTCTTAATTCTCGACAAGCCCTTTCCACAGGGCAGCAAAGTGAGGCTTTTCAATCTTACTAATTTTATTTAACAAGCACTGTATTTTTAAATACTCCCCACCTGTCATGCTCCGTTCTTTACAAAGGTTAACTCCTGTAATCCTCACAACACTATGAGATAGGTATCACTTCTATCCCCACGTTACTGATGAGGCAGAGGGCAGTTACACAACTACTCTATGGTCAGAGTCGGTGAGTTCAAGGCTGGGATTTTAATCTGGGCAGCCAGCTCCAGAGTTCACATTCTTTCCTAATACTTCATGCTACCCTCCAATTCATCCGTTCCTTTAAGACCCACAACTGTCTCCTCACTTAAGAGTAAAAACCAAGATCTTTGTTACAGCTAGGCCCTAGAATAGGGGCCCCTACCACCTCTTCTTGCCTCATCTCCTGCTACTGCCCCATGCTGCCCCCAACCTCACGGCTCTGACTGCTAGGTGTGGGCACACCTGCGCTCCGAGGCCTCTGCCTCACCAGCTCCTCTACGCGGAGTGCACTTCCTCCAGCTGCAGAGGCAGCTCCTTCGCTTCATTACAGTTTCCACTCAAATGAGCTCTCATGAGGGAGGACTTCCTGCTCGCCCAACACCAAATAACACCTGCCAATATCAAATATCAAATTCCCACTGCCAGCATTTTCAATTCTTCCACCTTGCTTCATTTTTTCCTCCAAAGCATTTATCATCACATTAAAAAAATGTAAAATCACTCATTCATTTGTGACCTAACTCCCCTCAGGAAAGGACACTTTCCATGAGAGCAGGAATTTTGTGTGTCCTGTTCTCTGCTATAGCCCCATGAATAGAAAGGCATATAGTTCATTTTTGAATGAATGAAAGCACAAAGAAAGAATGGTGACAGCAAGAAGGAGAAGTTTCAAGTCAGAGGGAAATAGCCCAACAGTGTAAAATGCTACAAAAGGCTTTGGCTATATTAGAGGTAAAAAGTTTCCATTGATTTTTGGCAATTAAGATATTGGTATCTGTGGCAAGAAATGTGTCTAAGAAATGGTACCTGGCTGGGGAGTGAGCTGGCAGGTGAAGTAGTAGAAGCATTACACGCAGACAACTCCTGTAAGGGGATGGCTGATAAAGGAGACGGCCAGAAGGAGCAGCAGTGCCAAGAGGGGCCTGAGAGCCCCGGCCAGTGCACTTAGTCGGCTGGGGCACTGTCCTGAAGACCTGAAGGGCTGTGGGTTTGATTTCCTGACATCTAGTGGCATCGGATATCGAACTTGCTTTAGAAATGGCCAAATTTTACCTTAAACATTGCAAAACATTCTCAACCTATCCTGAAATAGTAATTTTAGAGTGGGGTTTTACAAATTATAAATGAATTCAAAAATTTTAAGCAAAAATAAGAGCAAGATCTTACTTTTCTGTCCAATAGCTACCCATTAAGGGAACACAATTTTTCTTTCAATGCATATACTTATGTCTGGAACAACAGTTTAATTTTAAGTGATTTCCCAATAAATTTCTCGAGTTAAAAATGAACATGACTTAACCCTCAGAAGCCAATGACAGTTAATAAGTGACAAGGAACATCACCGCCATGAATTAAACCTGGTGAAAACTATCACAAATCTTCTCTTGTTTTAACCTATATATCTGATTTCTTATGAAAACAAAGAGTAAAACATATGCCACTGAATAATGAAATCCTTCCTTCCTTCCTTCCTTTCTTCCTTCCTTCCTTCCTTCCTTGGAGTAAGAAAAGGTTTATTAATTGAGAAGGTGCCAACCAAGAAGGTGGAAGACCTAATGGTGCTTCAAATCCATCTTGTTGGACTAGGTTAGTGGTTTTTAAGGGACAGGGGGAACAGGGACGCGGGAGTGCTGGTGGGACATGTTTTCACTGGAGGACCTTGGAACTTGGCATTTATGACAAAGGGTGTCAGTCTCAGATATTCCTGGATAACCGGCCCTTAGCTTCTGAAAGGGTTCCGATGTTCAAGTTCTGGTTATGGCCTAGTCCTTTGGTTCTGTATGTTGGGGCTGGGGGCAAGGCATTGGTTCTGGGTGTAGCTGGTCAAATTTCTCTCATAAAACATTTTTCTAAATGCATAATACTTGGACAGCACTAGAGTTCATTGTAATAATCTTTGTGAAATATCTGAATGTGACCCCCCCCAAAAAAAAGCCAAAAATAAGTTTTCTAAATCCTAAAGCAAGGCTGTGAAATAAATAGGTAATAAATATTACTGGTACTAAAAAGCTCCAGGCAACTTGTTCAAGGTCACCTAAAATAACCACTAAGCATATATACATGAAGGAAAAAATAACAAGGCCTCCAACCATAACCTTCTCCTCCTCCACAGTGGTGGCTACTCACGATGCAATGTCCTGGGGACACAGAAGCCTACCACAAGGACCAATCACACGGGGCGCCCCTCTCGGGCCCCACTCCTGATATTTTTATACAAGTGAAATCAGGTCTAGACAAGCACCAAGGCATGGTAAAGGAGGACATCCCAATCTTGTCACACCTTCCTGTCTAGAAAATAAAGGCTGGGAAAATAAGGGTATAACAGGAACAATTTCCCTGAGTGAAGGGAATGTATGAAAAACTTGAAGTTCCTTCTTATGATTCTGAGCAGGTGAAGTATTCACTCCTCTTTCGCGAGAACACTGGGCCCAGAGTGTGGCAAAGAATAGAGTTTAAAAATGATGCTTTAGTCCTCCCTATTCTCCAACCCAAGGGCACCCAGCTTCTCGCAGCAAAGACTTAGGGTCCAGACCACTCAGAGGTGTAACTTTTGGGGAAATCCAGGGGTTGAGTACGAAGAAATAAATCCTGAAAGAACTAGAATCAGCTGCCAAGTTCACTGTATACTTAGTGGCCTACAAGATATAAAACTAGAAAAGAACTGGAATTATCCTCTAAGGGTGTATAGAAAAATTCTGAGAGGAAACTGAAGTCCTAGAGACAAATCAGAAGAAAATGTTAGTGGTTATGTAAGAAACAGAGCCTAGAAAGATTAATAATAAAGACATGAGTACTTCAGAGTTGTAAGTGCATCAAACTAACATTGTGTAAAGAGCAACCACATGACAAAATTACTCAAACAAAGCTTTAAACCTTCCCTGGCCTTCAAAAGTCATGAGACTTTTTTTGGCTAAGAAGACAAGAAATGCTTTAGTGAGACAGGGAAAAAGAACTTCCAGACCTCTAGGTGGCTCCCATTTTTAAACCACGACAGGTCTCTTCTACCTTAACAAATGGTCAAAGGAAATCTAGCTAGTTATGCAAGTCATATGCAAGTCACACCAACAGCTGGGCAGTGCTAAAATCCTCAGAGCTGTGACTCTCACTTTTCTACTCCAGTTCTCCCTGCCTTCTTTTCGAATCTGGCACTGAGCAATCAGTAGCTGCGGACTAACATGTTATCACATGGCATGTGTAAAACAATGACAGGGTAAGATTTTTTCGTTCAGTAATCCTGTGCTGATGAAAAAAGCGTAATTATTCTAAAGACGTACTTAGAAAAAAAGGATTATCTACAACAGAAAAATCACAAGGGTAACGCTAATTAAAAGGTGTCTCAATTTATTACTACAAATTTTTCCACAGAGCCCTAATGCATTAATTTTACCTTATATCTGCAAAGGTTGTTTCATATTATACATCAAACCAGCAAAAAAGGAACACAGGATAGTATCGGTCTGGCTTTTCTGTTATGAAAAGCAGATTTGACAGTGATAAGAAGGCAATCAAAACAAAATATAAACTGGTAGTACTATCTTATTCATTACATCAGTAACTATTGAGCACCCACTACATACACACAGAACACACACTCTCCCCACCCCCCGGCTGTGGGTATAGACTAGCAAATAAACCAGGCATTTTTCTGCCCTCAAGGCAAGAGAGAAACATTAAGCAATTAAATAATATAATTATAAATTGTGAAAAATACTAAGGGAAAAGGTGAGTGTGCTGTTAGGGCAAAAACAAAGAGGTTCTAATTACATGATGTTAAGGACGGCCTTCTCAGAGAAGACTGTATAAAGGGATACTTGAACCAGCATCCAGACCAAGAACTTACTCAAGGAGATAGTCATAAAATAAGAGAGAGAAACAGCCTGGGCACCAGCCCTCAGTAGGGTCCGCTGGGTAACTGGCAATGTGGCTGACAAGAGATGAAGATGGCATGATGGGCCAAACCACACAGGACCTTGTGGGCCTGTGGAAGATTTTGTATTTTATTCCAAGTATAAATGCGCTTCCTAAGAGCTTTAAACAGCTAAGTGATGTCTCTTTCTTTTTCATGATTCATGGGAAAAGAGATCAGAATGGGTGCAGAGTGTGTGCAATTGGGAAAGATAATGGTGGCCTGACCTAGAATGGTAGCATAATGGAGACTGAAAAATCAGACAGGTTCAGGAGAGATTTCACCAGAAAAGTGGGCAGGACTCTGTGACAAAGTGGTTGGGTAGCGGGGTGATAGAACAAAAACGGGAGTACAGGATAACTGGAGCCTTCTGGCCTGAGCCACTCTGGGTGGATGAGATGAAAAGAAGCAGAAACAATCTGAAGGCTCAATTATCAAGAGCTCAGTTCTGGAGAAGTCTGAGATGCTGCCACTCATTGGCTAAGACGTACCAGGAACTACATTAGGTCTCCTACTTGTCCCAGCCGCCCTTTTAGTAGCAGTATCCCCATTTCACAGAAAGCAAACTGTAGATCACAGAGGCTAAAGTAGCAAGCCATGCTCATTTGGCTTGGAGTGACAAAGTCATACCTGCCACTCAAGTCAGGCTGGCTGGCTGTGGGATAAGCATTCTTTCCACTATACAAAGTTCTTGGAAACCATTTCTACACTTTGAATTTTGAAGACTGTTGATGGTTGGAGCAAGCAAGCAACCAAGGAGAGTAAACCAGGTGATATGTTATTTCTTAAATCCAAGTCCTCAGATTTAATGCATAATGTTTTCCTTTCCCACTCCCATCTATACCTACAAAGAATTCTGCAATCTTTTGCATACTAGCAAGATATCTACAACCTTAATGTTTTACCATAAATAACAAAGCCATTTGCCAGGAATAAACCATAATGAAAAGATCAACAATAACTAGCAGCAAACAATATTTTTACTCTCAAGTCATTACATACATCAACATAAGATAGATCAATTAATGAGCAAGAATTCTGAAGAAAACTAATCATTTCTCAAAATGAACAAGACTTTCAAGTCAAAAATGCAAGCCATCCAGGGCAGAAGGCTACAAAAGCCAAGAATTGTGATTCATATAAAAAAATCAAAAACTTAAAAAAATATCAGGCAAACAGAAATGACAACACAACCGCAAAGAATTTAAAATCTGCAATGCCCAGATATCTTAACCAAAAGTCAAATTCAGTAAACATGCACCCTAAAAACACTTAAACATTCTCTCTTCTTTTCAATTGCTTTTCCCCGAAGCATGCTGACACTTTGGCAAACTGAAATACCTTTCCTATCTGCACAGTCCAGTCCCATGGTTTGCTCCCTATCTGCCCCTCCCTTTTGCTCTCTCTCAGCTCTCTGATGTCCCCCTCAATTACTGAAACCCAGAAACTAGGCTTGATTAATGAGCCTGGAAGGAAAGAATTAAATGCATTACTGCCAATAGTGGCTATTACTGAAAGTACTAGCTTGAGACTCTTACAAAAAGAGAAAATGAGGAAGGGAGAGAATTTTGAAAGGTTTTGTCATCTACGTTACAAATTACATTTTGTTGGGTCTGATTCTTCAATAGAATAATCATCAAATTATGTTGAGTCTTCTTAATGGGGGGTATGGTCACATGTAATTTTTATGACTCAGGGAGAGTTCTCCATGGAGAAAAATAAAATTAAAAGCACTATTAATGTGCCTGCTAAAAGATAAATACTCACAAACCACTCTCCAAAATGATAATGCTGCGTCCTGTGTCCTGATTCTTGTGTCCACCTCTCCCTGCAGAGGGCTAGCTGGCATTCACTACTTCCTCGACTATGCAAACGACAGGATGCTGAAAATCCATTAAGAAAGCTTCCCATGTTCTGTTCCTTCATAACATGATTGTTAACTCCTGGCAACCGAAAGATGAAAGACTTTACAAAAGAAAAAGAGAGAAAAAAAAAACAAAACTACTTGAGGTCTCCAACCAAAATGAGTACTTAATCCAACTGACAGAAAAGCAGAGATCTACACATGTTAAAAGGCGCTTCCTGGGGACAAAACAGATCTAATGAAGAACTGCTGAGCCACATTATACTGGAGAATCCATAGATGTTGGTCCTTGCCGTCACCAGGCTGGAGTCATCTTTTAAAACACAATGCTTTGATGTATTGACAAGGCTAACCTGATGGGTTTCAATCAGCTATGAACCGTGCCCTGCATATCTACTTCCTTCTAAATCCCTAAAACATCAGGGTCAATACTGACCCGCAATTATATCCCATGCTTGCACTGCTCAAGATGCCATTTGATGCTGAGAAAGTAGTGATTTAGCAACACCAGGCGGCTCTATGATGCTAAAATAACAACGCAACGCTCGATTATAAACCAGGTACTCGGCTTGTAAGACTCAGTGCCGCACAAGCACCCACATTCAAAGCTCACGCCCTTTCAAGTGAAATCGTAAGTTTCCTACGATTTACCCTCTCAAAGTTTCTAGTGTGCAAAAAAAAAAAAAAAAAAAGGAATTACTTTGAAAGTCCCCTCTTCTGGACTCCCCTCCCTATACGGATTGGCAGCCAAGGGGAATAGTGACGGTGGAGGGTTCATCGTTCATACAAAATTAAAAACCTATAAACCAATCACTGTTTCAGAGGAGAAAAGAAGCGTTTCACCAAACCGCCACCCTGCAAGCGAGCATCCGATTTCCATTTGGAGGAAAAAATAATCAGAGAAACCAGACATACATTTCCCTTCCTAACAAAAGTGGCCTCTAAACTCCTTGCCAAGGACACTGGGAGGAAACGGAGAAGCGAGGAACAAGCTCGTACTTTTCAGGCAGACGCGTGTATGTGGCGGGGAGAACACGCAAAAGGGAACACAGCAAGAGAAAGGTGAACGGGAGGAAGTGAGGTGGGGGCAGAACGGTCGAAGAAGCCCCAGGTGCAGAGAGGGGATCTGGGACTCGAAGGTTTAGGGAGGAGGAAGGAGGGATCCCAGACGCTGCCCAGAAATCGCGGCCACCGAGTAAAGTTAATACTCACTCAGTTTCGCAACTGCGCCGCCCCCGCAGGCCGCTGGGGACGCGGCGGCGCCCGGAGCCCTGCAGCCGCCCGGCGCCGGTCCCCGGCTGCGAAGCTCCGCGCGCCTCCTTCCGCCGCGCTCTGCGGACCGCGCTCCGCTCCGGAGGGAGGCCCCGGCGCGTCCCTCCGCGCACCTCCCGGGCCGGCGCTAGGTGAGTGAGGACGCCCCTGGCGGGGCTGCGGGAGTGTGCGAGCGCGCGGGCAGCGGCGGCGCCGCAGCCGGAGGGAGCCGCACCCGGCACCGCCGCCGCTACTGCGGGAAGGCGGGCGCGGTTGGGCGAAGAGCCGGGCGGCGGGCGCGGTGCGGGGCAGCAGCGAGCACGGGCAGCGGAGTTGGCGGCCGGCTCGCTCCCGCGGCCGGTGTCTCTGGGCTGGGGGCCGGGCCGGGGGCCGGGCCGGGCGGCCAGCGGCTCCGCCCCTCGCGGTGCCGCGGTCTGTGCGCGCGAGAGGAACGGTGCGGGGCGCCCCCCTCGGCCAGGCGCTCGGGTTACAGCCGTGGCTCCCCGTCTCCCCCGCCCGCGCCTCGCCGGTTCGCCGGCGCCGGGAGAGACCTTGTAACGGAACTGGGACGCCAGCGCTGCATTGTGGGAGCGTTTAAAACGGCGGGGAGTACGGTAGGGCCGTTCGGGCCCTTCGGGCCACGCTCGCTCTGGCCCCCGCTGCCTCTCCGCCCGCGACACACTCCCAGGCCACCGAGGCCTGCGGGCTGGAGAGCCAAAATGGTGAGATGACCGGTGCCTCACTGACTGTCACGAGAGCAAAATCTTCCATAGCCCGGGGTGACTCTCGTAAAACTGCCCTCTACGGTCACCCCGGAAAGTAGGCGGCTTTCCCCACAGACCAAAAAAACCCCAAAACAAACAAAAAAACCCCTGTCAACCTCCAGGACTGGGTTTGAATGGCTTTCGTTTGGAGTGGCAGTGATTCAGCGACCCCCTCCTCAGCAGCAGGCAATGACAGAGACAGAAATCACAAAAAACAGGGAGTGAATCAGACGTGAGTAACCAAGTTTAGAAAGAGCTGGGCTCAGATTCAGGACCCTCCCTCCCCTTAGCTCCCTTTAAATATTGCAGATAGTTAAGGAAGGAAAGAAACAATGCTTTCATCTAGAAATGCAGATATGTATGTTGTTTTCACTATTCCACTTTTTTTTTTTTTTTTGGCATGCATTTACTCTAGTCACTGGACTAAATTCAGACTTTGGTCCAACTTGTACTCACACTTGTCCATAACTCTGCAACAGCTATTAATTTGCAGGGAAGTGGGGGGTGAAAATAATGGATGCGATGCAAGACAGTATTCCAATGATAAAAATGCCCTTTTTAATTCTCCAGATACTTTTTTAATAATCATCGAAACAAGGATATTAAATTGGAAGCACAACTTGTCACAGCTCATCTTACTCAGGGCCTGATGTGTTTTGTTTGCCTTGAGTTTGGGTTTGTAGGCCTTTGGTTTCTTGTTGACCTTTAGTTACTGCACAGCTCATTAGTTCCTCTACCTCAGAGGTTAATTGAGGAGAGAAATGGTAAGACTCAGATTTGGCGAAGTAACATTTGGAGGATTTGGGGAGAAGAAGAGTTCTCTTTGATTCCGTTGTGAAAACCAAGGGCACTTCATTTAAACATGATTCTGTAGGGCAAGAATCCTTTTCTCAGTTTTCCAACCTTAACACAACCATTTTCTAAACTCTATGAAAACCAAGGAAACTTCATTTAAAGATGATTCTGTAGGGCCGGAATCCTTCTCTCAAAGTTTTCCAACCTTAACGCAACCATTTCCTAAGTTCTCATTCCCTCGTCAACCTTTCGCTCGACTGAACATTCAGTCACCACCTAAATTGCCGGTCTCATGGAAAATTTTAATCCCCATCTTTGTGGCATTTGCAAAGGTTGACTTCTCCTTCCGTCTTTGAAGTGCCTCCCCTTTTGTTGTTGTTGTTTATAGTCATCCCTCTTTTGTGGTGGTCTGTGATAGCAGGCAGGAGTGCAGCTATTGTTAAACCCGGATTCCGGATCATACCAAGTAGAAGAGCCTTAGTGCAATTTCTGTTGGACACCAGTAGGGACCTGACATCGATTTTATCATGCATCCAGGGCTGAGCAAGTTGCCTGACTCATGACATCCAACTTTCATGAGACTGACTGGTGTGTAAATCAGGATGAAATGCACTACGATCGGATAACCATGGTCACTATTTAGAATGAGCACTTACAAGTGTTGATACAGCCCCACCTATAAACTGGAATGTGCCTTACTGCTGGCTGTTGAAGTCAGTAAATTTACACCCCCCCCCCCCCCCCCCCCCCCCCCCCC